>SJYW01028085.1:157911-181328 GCA_006410735.1 Raphicerus campestris | reverse complement strand
AAAAAAAAAAAAAAAAATCCAACTTGAAATGCTCAGAGAAATTGAATAGACATTTTTCCAAAGAAGACATACACATGAACATGGACAATAGGTACGTGAGAAGGTGCTCAACATTACTTATCATCAGTTCAGTTCAGTTCAGTCGCTCAGTCATGTCTGACTCTTTGCGACCCCATGAATCACAGCACTCCAGGCCTCCCTGTCCATCACCAACTCCTGGATTTTACCCAAACTCATGTCCATCGAGTCGGTGATGCCATCCAGCCATCTCATCCTCTGTTGTCCCCTTCTCCCCCTGCCCCCAATCCCTCGCAGCATCAGAGTCTTTTCCAATAAGTCAGCTCTTCGCATGAGGTGGCCAAAGTACTGGAGTTTCAGCTTTAGCATCATTCCTTCCAAAGAAATCCCGGGGCTGATCTCCTTCAAGATGGACTGGTTGAATCTCCTTGCAGTCCAAGTGACTCCCAAGAGTCTTCTCCGTCACCACAGTTCAAAAGCATCAATTCTTCGGCACTCAGCTTTCTTCACAGTCCAACCCTCACATCCATACATGACCACTGGAAAAACCTTGACTAGATGGACCTTGACTAGATAGCCTTGACTAGATGGACCTTTGTTGGCAAAGTAATGTCTCTGCTTTTTAATATGCTATCTAGTTTGGTCATAACTTTCCTTTCAAGGAGTAAGCATCTTTTAATTTCATGGCTGCAATCACCATCTGCAGGGAACTGTAAATCAAAACCACAGTGAAATATTACCTTATACCTGTTAGAATAGCCATCATCAGAAAGATAAGAGAGATAACAAACAGTGGTGAGGATGTGGAAAAAAGAGAATCCTTTTGCACTGTGGTTGGGCAAGTAAACATGAAGATTCCTCAACAAATTTGAAATATAACTACTGTAATATCCAGAAATTCTACCTCTGGTTATTTATAGTAAAGAAACAAAATCACTATCTCAAAGAGATATCAGCACTTTTATGTTGATTATAGTGTTATTTATCATAGCTAAGACATGGAAACAACCTAAGAGTCCATCAGTGGATGAGTGAATAAAAAAATATGGTATATGTATACAATAGAATTGATGCTTTTGAACTGTGGTGGTGGAGAAGACTCTTTAGAGTCCCTTGGACTGCAAGGAGATCCAACCAGTTCATTCTGAAGGAGATCAACTCTGGGATTTCTTTGGAAGGAATGATGCTAAAGCTGAAACTCCAGTACTTCAGCCACCTCATGCGAAGAGTTGACTCACTGGAAAAGAGTCTGATGCTGGGAGGGATTGGGGGCAGGAGGAGAAGGGGACAACAGAGGATGAGATGGCTGCTGGATGGCATCACTGACTCGATGGATGTGAGTCTGAGTGAACTCTGGGAGATGGTGATGTACACGGAGACCTGGCGTGCTGCGATTCATGGGGTCGCAAAGAGTCGGACATGACCGAGCGACTGAATTGAACTGAACTGAACTGATACAATAGAATATTATTCAGCCATGAGAAAGAAGGAAATCCTGCTACTTGGGGCATGAGTGAACCTGGAGGGCATTGTAGTCAGTAAGATTCATAAAACACTTATTTTTGAAATCTAAAATGACTGAATTCATAGGAACAGAGAACAGGTTGATGGTTGCCAGAAGCAGGAGGTGGAGGGGGGAAATGAGTGAAGGAGATCAAAAGATACAAATGTCCATCATTATTTATCAAAAGATAAGTAAGTTCTGGAGATATAACGTACAGCATGATGACTATAGTTAATAATATTGCTTTGTATATTTGAGACCTGCTAAGACAGTAGATCTTAAAAGTTCTCATCACAAGAAAAAGTGTAAGTATGTGAGATGTTAGATGTAAACTAAACTCACTGTGGTAATTATTTCGCAATATATACATATATCAAATTGCTAGAATGTACACCTTAATACAGCATTTTAAGTTAATTATATCTAAAACTGAAAAATTGTGTTCTATTATTATTATATTTTAAGTATCATAAATAAAAATTTTTTAGAAAAAATAATTAAAATACAATCTATCTTAAAACTGGACAAGCTCAAACACATTTTTTTGAAAAATACAAATTCTCAATATTGTTTTAAGACTAAACAGCACCTAATTGGACCTAAAAAGCTATGGATAAAAATTTACTTATAATTTCCAATTTTTACCTAATTAGATAAAACAATTGCTAATTCAAAGTTCAGACTCCAAATTGCTTTCATTTGCCTAAAATTTGCAAATTATTCTTTTGTCATTTTCAAAACAGGCTTCCACCAAATTTTTACTTCACGTGTGCTTCATGGGTCTAAAGTTCTCATTTAATTTATTTTCTCTTTTACCACATTTCTTATGCTAGGCAACAATTATTTTATGCTACTAGATTCCTTAAAAGATCTTAATAATTATCTATACTGAAGCATATGCCTTCCCTAGCATCCTTACTTGGTACACGTGGTTTGGTGGCACGAGCTGCTTACTTAGTTCAGCTTATATTATTTCAGCGTTCTCTCTCTCTTTTATCAGAGAAGGCAATGGCACCCCACTCCAGTACTCTTGCCTGGAAAATCTGGGCTGAGGGAGCCTGGTCAATCTCCTGGACTGCAGGAGTAGGCTGCAGTCCATAGGGTTGCGAATCGTCGGTCATGACTGAGCGACTTCACTTTCACTTTTCACTTTCATGCATTGAAGAAGGAAATGGCAACCCACTCCAGTGTTCTTGCCTGGAGAATCCCAGGGATGGGGGAGCCCAGCGGGCTGCCATCTATGGGGTCACACACAGTCGAACACGACTGAAGCGACTTAGCAGCAGCAGCAGCAGCAGCAGCAGCTCTCTTTCATGGAAAAAATGATACAGCCACATACCTTACATGGACCACTTTGCCCTGGGGAGTCCCAGTTTATGCCTCTTGTCCCCGGTTAATTCAGAGCCCCACCCCCACCCCACAGATTCTCAGAAGTGACACCACCGTCTGGTAAATGCGATAGATGCCTGCCAGTTAAGGAATCTTTCATCCTAATCATGCGGTGAGTGTGACCTCAGGCAGACCCACAGCTGTTGTCTCTACATTGGAGCTACGTGCAGACAGGCAGCAGCCTGTATGTAGATTGCGTCAAGCAGTTTAACAGGAGAATCCACCCATCCTGAAACTGCCTTTGAAACAGTAGTGTGGGATGTGCATTTTCTAACTGCTGGTCAAGGAAATATAAACTCATCTGGCAGGCGGCAAAAGCCTACCGTCCATTTGCTCTAGAGCTTCTGCGTTTGAGGTAACATTCCTCTCTGGAAGAATGAGATTTATTCATTTGGTGAAGTGGCATTTGTGCATCTTTCATGGGCATTGGGTTCTAATCAGGAAATGGGGCAAAAATAGCCTGCAGTCAAAGTTCCTCCCCAGAATGACTCTTTAGAATGGAAACTGATAGCCAGCGATCTGACGTATATGCTTCTCCCTACAAGGATGGTGGTCCCTGTTCTTTACTAGAGGGCATCTTGAAATATTCAGTCAAAATAGACATTCAGGCCAGACAATCTTATTCAGAGTTATGAGGTGCTTCTGTTAGGAAAAATTAGGGTTGAGGAGTTCTATTGGTGAGGGGGTTAAAGGAGGATGCTTAACCCTTACCTTTTTGCTCCCTCTTGGCTCTCCCACCTACNTTCAGAGTTATGAGGTGCTTCTGTTAGGAAAAATTAGGGTTGAGGAGTTCTATTGGTGAGGGGGTTAAAGGAGGATGCTTAACCCTTACCTTTTTGCTCCCTCTTGGCTCTCCCACCTACTCATGGGATCTGTGGTTTAGCAAGGACTTTGTTTTGGTGGTGGTGGTGGTGGGGTATACCATTATCTTCTTTTAACTGAAGTATAGTTGATTTACAACATTGTTTTCGTTTCAGGGGTGGAGCATAGTGATTCATATTCTTTTTCAGATTCCTTTCCCTTATAGGTTATTACAAAATTTTGAATATAGTACCCTCGGTTATGCAGGGGTTCTTTGTTGTTTATCTATTTTATATACAGTAGTGAGTATATGTTAACCCAAACTCCTAATTAATTCCTCCCCCCCACCCCCCGCATAGAGGACTTGTTTTAAGCAACAAGAACCCTATGTGTTTGATCCTATAACCCCAGGAAGAGATACACGGCTCTTCATGTAAACTCTTGTCAGATTTCCCTGAAGATTGGTCTGTTCTCCTCACTCACAGAAAACCTTCTGGCAGGATTTAAGTCAAACTGTTGCTTCTTTTTAAAACTCTTTCTGAAAATTTTCCTCACCACGAAAGTAATGTAAAAAAAATGTAATCAGTCTGACAATATAGACAACTATAAAAAATGTGGACGATTTCTCCTGCTTCTCTCCAATCTTATTTCTCCAGGAAATGAGATCAGTGCCTTTCACTTTGTTTGTGCAAATAAATCATATATAGAATGTATCTTCCTCTCCCATTCAATAATTTAATTTTTTAATTTTTAATTATGGTAAAATACACATAACAAAAAATTGACCATGTCTACCGTTTCAAGTGTAGCGTTCAGTAGTGTTGAGTACATTCACACTGTTGTACAACCATAACCAGTATCTACCTCCAGAACCTTTTCTTCCTGTTAACTGAAACTCTGTCCTCAGGCTTACTAGCCATTATCACCCCCACAGTCCCTAGAGACAACATTTTACCTTCTATCCCTAGAAATCTGGCTACTCTAGGGACCTTAAATAAGTGGAGTCTTTCAGTATTTGTCTTTTTGTGACTGGCTTATTTTGTTTAATGTAATTTCCTCAAGGCTCATCTATGCTATAGCATTTCCTTCCTTTTAAAGGCTGGGCAATATTCCATTGCAGGTGGCACTAGTGGTAAGGAACCCACCTGGCGATGCAGGAGACATAAGAGATGTGGGTCCATCTCTGGGTCGGGAAGATCCCCTGGAGGAGGGCATGGCAACTCATTCCAGTGTTCTTGTCTGAAGAATCCCATCGACAGAGAAACCTGGCAGGCTGTAGTCCATAGGGTGGCAAAGAGTCAGACGCAACTGAAGCGACTAAGCTCACAGCACAGTATTCCATTGCATGCATATACCACATGCAATGTGGTTATCCACTTATCCATTTATAGACAGTTGAGTTGCTTCTAACTTGAACACTATTTTTGGAAGAGAACCTCTACCCAGCTCACTTAACTTTGGAAATGAACTTATTCTCATTTATTTATTCATGAATTTATTTGTCCATATATACATTTCTTTCCTAAGTGCCTAGAATTTTCCAGGCAATCTCATCAGATATTGTTTATACAGTGCGAGATAAAATGGAAATGAGTTTGCTCTCAACAAGCATATGCTTGAAGGGCTCAGACAGAATATGAGGGACATGAATAGAACTGTGAAATGGGTTATGAAAAAAACAAGTCAAGTCAATGAAAGAGACCAAGGGAGGGGCCAACTGTGAAGGTCAGATGGTATGTCTGAGAGATTGATGGCAAAGCTGAGACCACTGGGATTCAGAGTCAGACTTGAAAATAGGTGAACTGAAGGAAAAGGAAGTTTATCATTTGAAAATGCCTTGGAGCAGAAAAGAGTTTTGCAAGAGATGGCACAGTGAGGAGGCTGGTAGGACAGGTACATAGTGATGAGTTGGAGAGATAGTGGCAGGAGATAAGAATGGAGAGGACTGGATGAAGGTGTGACTTTGAAATATACTCAATGTGCAAAGGGAAACCTCCAAAATCATTAAGTCAGGATGTGATGTGACTGTAGTTACATTAAAAAAAAATAATGATATGGCCACTGGCAGGAGAAAAGTTTAAAGGAGAATAGAAAGGGAAGTAGGGAGGCCATGAAGGTGGCTACTGCAAGAGTCCAAGCATGAGATAAAGGGGGCTAGACCTAGGGTGGCAGCTGTGGGATTAGGGAAATGTAAATGACTTTGACATGTAATTTGGAATTAAACCAAAGGGACTTGTGGGTGGATTAGCTGTAAGAGATGAGAGAGGAAAAAGTGAAGATAAAGCCTTTCTTTTCAGTTTCTTTGATTTTGAATGCTTGGTCAGAATCCCTGAGCATAGTAGGCTTGGTAGACCTAGCATACTCAGTGCATTTGACAATGTGTTTTTTATGGACTGGAGCCCTCCTCTTGCTCCCACTTTCAACAGCTGCAGAACGCAGGCCCAATTCAACATCTTTAATATCCCCTCACCCTCTCTCTCATTTAAGCAGCTGTTGCTGGGCTGGTGGGCTCAGTGACAACTCTGCNATTTGACAATGTGTTTTTTATGGACTGGAGCCCTCCTCTTGCTCCCACTTTCAACAGCTGCAGAACGCAGGCCCAATTCAACATCTTTAATATCCCCTCACCCTCTCTCTCATTTAAGCAGCTGTTGCTGGGCTGGTGGGCTCAGTGACAACTCTGCTTGACCAGCAAGAAGCTGCTTTGATCAGAGCACTCAGACAATCTAGAAGCACAGGGACCTTGTATTTATATTGCTTCCCATTTTCTAAGTTATATCACAAATGTTATCTATTATTCATATAAACTGTTTTTTTCAAATGTTCTAATTCATAAGCTATGAAGAGTGAGAAACAAAGTAAAAACTAGAGAAATAAGAGAAAAATTCTAGTCCTTACTACAGCTGTCTTTTTTGGTGGGGACATAATTCCTTATGTTGAAAACAGATTTTATTCAAATTTCCAAGTTACCTTTCAGCTTCACAAATTTCGCACTTATAGTATTGAGTTGGCCAAAAAGTTTGAGTTTTCCTACAATCATATGAAAAGACCCAAAGGAACTTTTGGGCCAACCCAATAATTATCTACTTCTGAGGACAATAAAATAACATCCACTTTCCAAAACAGAAACAATGCCCCTTTATCAACAAAAATATGAAACTGAAATTTAAATACCTTTGCATGTGTGGAACTTATAATGATTATAACTGTAAAGGCATTTATTTTCTTTTCAAAATTGAAGTATAGTTCAACTTCTGGATATGATGGGATAGTTTAGAGCAGACTAGTGTTCTTGCTAAGAGCCACTACAAAACCAGATAAAATGTTAAGTCTGTTGAATGTATGGGAGAGTCAGGAAGGCACTTCAAGGGAACCATATTCTTTTCTTAATTATTATTAAAATATACAAAATTTTAATTTAAGACAGGATGATTGCCTTAAATTTTGGGTGACATTATTCAAAATTGCAAGCCAAATGTCTATTATACATTATTAATTTATTTTTAAATGGATTTTTTTTTTTTGGATTTGAGTTTTTTTTTNTTATTAAAATATACAAAATTTTAATTTAAGACAGGATGATTGCCTTAAATTTTGGGTGACATTATTCAAAATTGCAAGCCAAATGTCTATTATACATTATTAATTTATTTTTAAATGGATTTTTTTGGGGATTTGAGTTTTTTTTAATTTTTAATTGGAGGATAATTGCTTTACAATATTGTCTTGATTTCTGCCATGCATTAACTTGAACCAGCCATAGGTATACATACGTTCCCTTCTTCTTGAACCTCTCTCCTACCTCCCATCCCATCCCTCTAGGTTGTCACAGACTACAGGTTTGAGCTGGGAGGAGCCACATTCCCTAAGGGCCAAAATCCTGGCAAGAAGACAAATATAGATAAGAAAGGCAATTTTCCACTGCTTATTACCTTGGAGTATCTTCCACCTCTTGATATGTCATGAGAGAAACCAGCAGAGGGCTTAGAAATCTCACAGTCAGAACTATGAAGGTAGAAAGAATCTGAGGAGGCTGCTGTGTGGGAAGGTATGGTGTATGGTGAAGTATAGCACTCCCAAAACTGTTAAACTCCTTGGGAAGAAAACTAAGATTAATAGCAGGAAGCTGCTGAAAGATAAAACAGAGTTTGGTACATAGCAGGGGGCCCTGAATTTATAAACTAGCTCCATCCAATAGTCTCTAGTCTGATATGTATGCAGTATTTCCCCAGCAGCATGCTTCACAAATGTAAATTGTTTATATGAGCAATTGTAAGCTATAGACATCTTGCTCAAAGTGGTCCATCCATAGTAATTTTCCTCTGAACAAATATGACTAATCTTCCCCCACTTTATGTTGCTGTTAAGTCCCAATAGACCCATTGTAAATTGAAAATACCATAAGTGAAAAATATATTTAGTACTCCTAACCTACTGAGCATTCTAGCTTAGACTAGCCTACCTTACATGTGCTCTCAACACTGACAGTAGCCTACAGTTGGGTAAAATCATCTCACATAAAGCCTATTTAACAACAAAAAGTGTTGAATAGTTCTGATATATTGAATACTATACCGAAAGTCAAAAACAGAATGGAGATCTGAGTACAGAACGGTTGCAAGTGGATTCCTTATTTTGCCTCGTAATCACATAGTTGATATGCATATCACTTTGAACCACTGTAAAGCTGAAAAATTGCAGATGGAACCATCGTAAGTCAGGGACTACCTTGGGAGTATTTGCCTGGAAGTCCAGTGTTTTGCTTTATTGTCTTTCCTCTCGGAGCGTCTCTCCACTCCCAATAACTGAAAGAAAAATGCATCATCGACTAACTGTTTTGACTCCCTTCTCTTTGGTGATTAAATGGGAAAACTCAAAACCATGCTTCTAGAGGTTCTAAACTTGAATTTGAGTAAATTTTGGTATGTGAATCTATCTATGATACTTCTGAAAAAATTGAAGTAGTAATAGTATTTTTAAGTAAGCTTTTAATTTTAGAATAGTTTTAGATTTACAGAACAATTTTGAGGATAGTACAGAGGGTTCCAGTATGTCCCATACTCAAGTGCCTACTTGGTTAACATCTCACATTATTACGGTACATTTGTCACAATACTTAAACCTATATGATATAATTATTCACTCAAGTGTAGATATATATGAAGTGAAGAGAAGTGAAGTCGCTCAGTCGTGTCCGACTCATTGTGACCCCATGGACGTAGCCTACCAGGCTTCTACGTCCATGGGATTCTCCAGGCAAGAATACTGGAGTGGATTACCATTTCCTTCCCCAGGGGATCTTCCCAACCCAGGGATCAAACCCAGGTCTCCCGCATTGGAGGCAGATGCTTTAACCTCTGAGCCACTATATTTTATGATTAAATTTGTTTTTACAAAGCATTCTTTTTCTGTTCTAAGATCCTTATCCAAGTTACCACCTTACATTTGATCATTGTGTTTTCTTAGTTTCCTCTAGGCTGTGTTAATTTCTCAGATTTTCCTTGGTTTTTATGACTTCAACAGTTCTGGAGAGTATTGATCAGGTATTTTGGAGAATATCTCTCGATTTTGGCTTGTCTGATCTCCTTCTCATAATTATGAGAATTATGGATTTTGGGAAAGAAGATTACAGAGCTAAAGTGACAGTCTCATCACATTAAACCACATATACATACTATTGCCATGACATATCTCTTTGGTGTTAATCTTTAACAGTTTTAAAAATTAAAGCATAGTTAATTCACAATGTGTGAGTTTTTGTGCTCTACAGAAGATAGTTCCCTGTGCTATATAGTATCTTATTGTTTGTCTATTTTATATATAGTAGTTTGTATATGTTAATCCTAAACTCCTAACTTATACTTCTATTAGCATATAAGGGCTTCCCAGGTGGTGCTAAGTGGTAAAGAACCTGCCTGCCAATGAAGACGATGTAAAAGATTTGGTTCAACCTCTGGGGCGGGAAGATCCTCTGGAAGAGGAAATGGTAACCCACTTCAGTATTCTTGCCTGGAGAATCCTATGGACAGAGGAGCCTTGTGGGTTACAGTTCATAGGATCTCAAAGAGTCAGACATGACTGAAATAACCTAGCATGGATTCAGTTCAGTTCAGTTGAGTTCAGTTCAGTTCAGTCACTCAGTCGCGTCTGACTCTGCAACCCCATGAATCGCAGCACACCAGGCCTCCCTGTCCATCACCAACTCCCGGAGTTCACTCAGACTCATGTCCATCGAGTCAAGCATGCATTAGTGTATATAAAATAACAGTATTCTAATGACTGAACTGTTATAAGCATTAAATGAGCTTTGCTCTGCTTGTCATACTTTAAGATCTCAACAGATACTCATTATCATTATGATTGGCTTATCTGAATTAATAAACATAAGAAATAGAACTGGCATAAACAAAGTTGTCAAAAACATAGCTGACTCACGGTAAGGGCTAAAATAAGGGCTTATGGGGCATCGTTGTGGAAATATGGTCAGACTGTGTACACTCTTAAAATAGTTCTTTATAGATATAAGCTGTATGTGTTCAAATGTGGTCTCCAGTCAGATACGTGTTCTCTCTATTCCAGTCGGATGCTTGAAAGGCAGGTGGCAAGTCTGGAGAATATCATCCTATGACCATTGGGTCTTTCTGCGTTACTTTGGCTTCAGTGCCAACTTATCTGATGTCATCAGCTGACAGGAGGTTGTGTAGTTTTGACCATGGTTCTTCCTGGCACCCATTTCACCTCTGGACTGACATCTTTCACACTAAGCAAACCATTTAGCTGCTTAAATTCATGCAAGTGTGAGCCCAACAGTTTGGATGCATGTCAGCATCCCAGATGGTTGGAACACAAATGTGGTCATTTTGGAGAATCAGTGTAATTATCTCAATGACTGGTTACTGGAAGGCCATCAAGAGCATGTCTACTGTAGCTGTTTCATTTTCTTTCTTTGCATTATACATGCAGAACATGATTGTGGTAAAATAAAATCAAATATTACAGAAAGGCATAAAGAAAAAAGTTAAAATTACCATTAATTATCCCAGTGTTTGTGCTTTTTGAAAATGTGATCCATTTTGGTCTTCAAACTGCATTTGGAACTAGAGTTTTTTTATTTTTGTTTTTCTAAATCACCACAGTTAAATAATGAAATATTAGCCTCAAATCTCATGGAGGCTTTAATAGTTAAATTTATATATTCTACCTGCAATACACTTTATTTTAGGCTCATCAAATACTGCAAGGTGGTTTTGGTAATATTAAGTGGCAGATTACAAGAAATCTGTTTCATGGTATGCTTGCTCATGTTTTCTGAGAGAAATTCTAATACTTGCAGCAACATTGGTACGAGGAAATTTGATTATTGCCCCAGTCAAAAATTGAAAGGTAGCAAAGCTGTGGGACTACAACCTGCCTAGTCAAATGAATTTGGCATTGCAGTGCTTATAAAACAGTAATAAGCATTATTTTCTTCTTCATCAGGTTATCAATTAATTTTCTATATGCTCCAACTACTAACCTGAGGATAGACTTCAAAGGAAAACTTGAAAACATGCCCANTGCTGGCATATTGAGTGCAACACTTTCACAGCATTATCTTTTAGGATCTGAAACAGTTCAATTGGAATTCCATCACCTGCACTAGCTTTGTTCATAGTGATGCTTTCTAAGGCCCACTTGACTTCACATTCCAGGATGTCTGGCTCTAGGTCAGTGATCACACCATCGTGATTATCTTGTTTGTGAAGATCTTTTTTGTATAATTCTTTTGTGTTTTCTTGCCACCTCTTCTTAATTTCTTCTGCTTCTGTTAAGCCCATACCATTTCTGTCCTTTATTGTGCCCATCTTTTTATGAAATATTCCCTTGGTATCTCTAATTTTCTTGAAGAGGTCTCTAGTCTTTCCAATTCTATTGTTTTCCTCTATATCTCTGCATTGATCACTGAGGAAGGCTTTCTTATCTCTCCTTGCTATTCTTTGAAACTTTGCATTCAAATGGGTATATCTTTCCTTTTCTCCTTTGCTTTTTGCTTCTCTTTTCTCACAGCTATTTGTAAAGCCTCCTCAGACAGCAATTTTGCTTTCTTGCATTTCTTTTTCTTGGTGATGGTCTTGATCACTGTCTCCTGTACAATGTCACAAACTTTTGTCCATCATTTGTGAGGTACTCTGTCTATCACATCTAATCTCTTGAATTTATTTCTCACTCCCACTGTATAATCATAAGGGATTTGATTTAGATATGTATCTTAGACTAACTGAATCATTTGGATGGATGAGTGTTATCTGCAAACTGTAATTCCTAAGTCACTTGTCTGCAGGGGCAAACTGTCAACAAAAATTAGTAAGACTGACCTGGGGTAGGAGGTATAAGGCACTGGCTGGCCTCTGGTGACAAGGAGAACTCCTGCTCTCTGTAAATGGGGAGCACACAGTTGCCAAATTATATAGATTTCCAAGAGAAAAACAGATGCTGGGATTTGTAAAAATTTATTTTTAATAATACTGTATTTAGTAATAATAATATTGTGTTTAGTAATACTGTATCTTTAATAATCCTGCATTTTTACAATACTGTGTTGGTTTCTGCCATATATCAACATGAATCAGCCATAGGTATACATATGCCCCCTTCCCTCTTCAACCTTCCTCCCACCTCCCACCCCATCCCACCCTGCTAGGTTGTCGCAGAGCACCAGTCTGAGCTCCCTGCGTTATACAGCAAATTCCCACCAGCTATCTATTTTACATAAGGTAGTGTATATGTTTCCATGCTAATCTCTCCATTTGTCCCACCTCTTCTTGCCCCACTGTGTCCACAAGCCTGTTCTCTATGTCTGGATCTCTTTCTCTGCCCTACATATAGATGCGTGGTCATATGTATGCATTAATATACAATACAATATTTGTTTTTCTCTTTCTGACTTACTTCACTCTGCATAATAGGCTCTAGGTTCATCCACCTCATTAAAACTGACTCAAATGCACTCCTTTTTAGGCTGAGTAGTATTCCATTGTACACATATCCCACATCTTCTTTATCCATTCACCTGTCAATGAGCATCTAGGTTGCTTCCATGAACATCAGGGTACATGTGTCATTTTCAGTTATGGTTTTCTCAGGATATATGGCCAGTAGTGGGATTGTTGGGTCATATGGTGGTTTTATTCCTAGTTTTTAAAGAAATCTCCATACTGTCTTCCATAGTGACTGTATCAATTTATATTCCCACCAACAGTGTAAGAGGGTTCTCTTTTCTCCACACCCACTTCAGCATTTGTTGTCTGTAGATTTTTCGATGATGAACATTGTGGCATATTTATTGGAAGGACTGATGCTGAAGCTGAAATTCCAATACTTTGGCCACCTGATGTGAAGAGCTGACTCTTTTGAAAAGACTCTGATGCTGGGAAAGGTTGAAGGTGGAAGAAGGGGATGACAGAGGATGAGATGGTTGAATGGCATCACCAACTCAATAGGCATGAGCTTCAGTAAACTCTGGGAGTTGGTGATGGACAAGAAGGCCTGGTGTGCTGCAGTCCATGGGGTTACAAAGAGTCGGACACGATTGAGTGACTGAATTGAACTGATTGTGATTGATATGAGGTGATAGCTCCTTGTATTTTGATTTGCATTTCTCTAACAATGAGCAATGTTGAGCATCTTTTCATTTGGTTATTAGCCATCTGTATGTCTTCTTTGGAGAAATGCCTGTTTAGGTCTTCTGCCCACTTTTTGGTGGGGTTATTTATGTTTCTGGTATTGAGTTGCGTGAGCTTCTTGTATATTTTGGAGGTTAAACTTTGTTGTTTCATTTACTATTATTTTTCCCCATTCAGATGCTAGGATATTTTAAATGTGAGATTTTTCTAGCTTTTAAAAGTTGGCAACTAATTTTGTAATTCTTATACTTAAAAATACTGTAGACTTCATAAGTGAATGGGCCAAACAGATCTCAGTGGTTGGTATCTTGGAGTTGACTGGAAATGAAACCAATAATGGAGAGCTTTTTAATTCAAATAAACGTAAAGAAAAAGAAAGGATAGCCAAAATATTTTCTTTATTATTATTTATTTATTGGCCACACTGTGTGGCTTGTGGGATCTTTGTTCCCCCAACCAGGGATCCAACCTATGGTCCTGTAGTGGAAGTGCAGGGTCCTAAACAATGGACCAGCAGGGAGTTCCAAAATAACTTTTGTAAGCTTAAATATTCACGTTTTCCAGTTTCTCTGAATATTTTTAATGTAGTTGGTAAAAGAGCATTCAGGTTTAAGAAACTGTGGCATAATAAGAAATACATGCTTGGTTGCTGTCTCTGCTCCCTGGCACACAGTTACTAAAACCTTTGGAATCTCCACAGTGATGAATGTCATATTTGCTAATGAGAAGACCGGTGGCTGGGGACACTGAGATTGCTCTAAAATGAGGGCTCATCTCTGGAAAGTCCAAGCCTTAATTAGTGGATAGGAACTTTCAGCCCCAACCCCTGACCTCCCTCTAGAGAAGAGAGAGAAGGTGGAGGTTGACTTAATCATCAGTGGCCAATGACTTAACCAGTCATGCCCATGGAATGAAACCTCTATTAAAATCCTTACACAGTGGGGTTCAGGGAGCTTCTGAGTTGGTGAATGTGTAGAAATGCTGGGAGAATCGAGCACTGCCTCCCTTCCCCTGATAGCCCTGCCCCACACATCTCTTCACTTGGCTGCTCCTGATTTGCATCCTTCATAATAAAATATCTTTCTGAGTTCTGGAGCCACTCTAGCCAATCACCAAGCTTGAAAGGAAGGTAGTTGTGGGAATAGCTGACATTGTAGCCAAGTCCGACAGGAGTGTGGGTACCCAGGCAACCAATACTTGTGATTGGCCTCTGAAGTCAGGACAGTCTTGTGGGACTCAGTAGGCCCATACACCTGTGGGATCTAGGCTAGTCTAGGTAATGTCAGAAATGAATTGAATTTTAGGACACCCAGTGGGTGACTGAAGAGTTGGAAAACTGATTTTACTGTGAAAAAACCTCACACTTTTGTGTCAGATATGTTGTGAGTAAAAACAGACCATTGAAGTATTGGAAACTTGTCTATTAGCAACTGCTCTCAGTGAACCAAAAGGACCAGGAGGTAGCAAACAATTTATTTTGAAACCAACATGGGTTCATAAGCTAAGTTTTCTCATGACCACTACTTGAGAGGCTGCCATACACACAGGCTGAACACAGGGGATAAGGATCTTAGATTTACCTCTTGCACATTGCACCCCCTTCCTTCAAGCCACTCACTATGTCCTGTTATATGGACCAGCAGAACTTAGTCTACTGTCTCTTGACCCTTTAAACTTGGCTTGGGAATTTTTACCAATTTCTAGCCAATAAAAGAAATTCTTATTTCTCTCAGGAAAATGCACTAAGATGAGAATATCCATATTCCATTTTATTCTGTGGATGAGTGCCAAAGAATTGATGCTTTTGAACTGTGGTGTTGGAGAAGACTCTTGAGAGTCCCTTGGACTGCAAGGAGATACAACCAGTCTATCCTAAAGGATATCAGTCCTGGATGTTCATTGGAAGGACTGATGCTAAAGCTGAAGCTCCAATACTTTGGCCACCTCATGCGAAAAGTTGACTCATTGGAAAAGACTTTGATGCTGGGAGGATTAGGGGCAGGAGGAGAAGGGGACAACAGAAGATGAGGTGGCTGGATGGCATCACTGGCTCGATGGACGTGAGTCTGAGTGAACTCTGGGAGTTGGTGATGGACAGGGAAGCCTGATGTGCTGCGGTTCATGGGGTTGCAGAGTCGACCATGACTGAGAGACTGAACTGAACTGAACTGAAACTCTTTAATCAACACCTTCTCATTTTCCAATTTCTCCATAGCAGTCTTATGCATGACACTAAGTAAAGTGTTCTTAGGACACTTACTGTTTATTCAGAAAACCAGACAATTGTCATCTAGTAGTCTTATTTAATTTTTTTTTTTTTTTGGTGTTGTTAAATTGCTATAATGTGGTTTCGAAACCTCAAAATTCTAGGAAAGTAAAGCTTCAGGGAAAGGAAGATTTATTTTATNTGTTTATTCAGAAAACCAGACGATTGTCATCTAGTAGTCTTATTTAATTTTTTTTTTTTTTGGTGTTGTTAAATTGCTATAATGTGGTTTCCAAACCTCAAAATTCTAGGAAAGTAAAGCTTCAGGGAAAGGAAGATTTATTTTATACAATAGCTAGGCAAAACCTAAAGTTAGTGGAAGGAAAGAAGTCATAAAGACTAGAGCAGAAATACATTAAATAAAGATGAAGAAAGAAACATCAGAGATGAATGAAACTAAAAACAGATTCTTTGATAAGATAAAATTTTGATAAAACTTTAGCCAGATTCATCAAGAAAAAAAAGGGAGAAGACACAAATCTATAAATTAGAAATGAAAAATAAGTTATAACTGACATCACAGAAATACAAAAGATCATAAGAGAGTACTACAAACAACTTTATGCCAATAAAAAATCTTGAAGAAATGAATGAATTCTTAGAAAGGTACAACTCTCCAAGACTGAACCAGGAATAAATAGAAAATATGAAATCAGACCAACCACAAATACTAAAATTGAAACTGTGATTTAAAAACTCCCAACAAATACAAGTTCGGGACCAGGTGATTTCATAGATGAGTCTATCAAACATGTTCAACATTGCTAATTATTAGAGAAATACAGTTCAAAATCATAATGAGATATCACCTCACACCAATCAGAATTGCTATCATCAAAAAATCCACAAACAGTAAATGCTGGAGAGGGTGTGGAGACAGGGGAAACCTCCTACATTGTTAGTGGGGATGTAAATCGATGCAATCACTATAAAAAACAGTATGGAGATTCCTTAAGAAATTAAAAATAGGGTTACCATAGAATCCTGCAATCCTGATCTCTTCATCTCCCTCCATGAGTTCTCATTACAATCAATATCTTTGATATTCTGTCTCCCATTAGTGCTGAAGAACTGATGCTTTTGAACTGTGATGCTGGAGAAGACTTGTGAGAGTCCTTGGATTGTGAGGAAATCAAACATGTCAATCCTAAAGGAAATCAACCATGAATAGTCATTGGAAGGACTGATGCTGAAGCTGAAGCTCCAATACTTTGGCCATCTGATGGGAAAAGCTGACTCATTGGAAAAGATTCTGATGTTGGGAAAGATTGAGGGCAGGAGGAGAAAGGGACAACAGAGGATGAGATAGTTGGTTGGCCTCATCAACTAAATGGATATGAGTTTGAGCAAGCTCTGGGAGTTGGTGATGGATAGAGAAGCCTGGTGTGCTGCAGTCTATGGGGCTGCAAGGAGCTGCACATGACTAAGCAATTGAACAACATTTATTGTTACCTGCCAAAACCCTAATCTCCTTCAGCTTAAGTACCATTTTTCTTTCAATCTAAATCTAAGCAGAACTTGATCATAAAACCATCATTCAACTGGACTGACTGGTTTCATTTTAAATCATGGTCATGACCCCAAATAGACACTAATCCTATGAATCAATATTGGCTAGTTTCTTTCACCAGCAGTTTGCCAGTGTGCAGGCCTAGCTTGAAGACAGATCAATAGAATTTGCCCCATCTGAATAACAATAAATAAATAAACAAATAGAACCAAAGAATAGAGCCTCAATGATCTGTAGGACAGGACTGCATAGCAAAGATTCAATATTCATATTATTGGAATCCAAGAAGGAGAGGAGAGCATGGAGATACAAAGATACTCTAAGAAATAATGGCTTCAAACACCCAACATTTTGCAAATGACACAAACTTGTAGATTCAAGAAGCTGTACAAATTCCAATTAGGATAAGCAAAAGGAAATCCATGGCAAGACATATCATGATTAAGTTTCTGAGATCTAAACACATACTCACAGATAAATGACACATTCCCTATAGGGTAACATTGATTCAGATGACAGTAGGTTTCTCATCAGAAACCACAGAGGCCGGAATGATGAGCCACAGTGTTTTTCAAGGGTTAAGAGAAAAGAACTGTCAACTGTGAAGCTTAAATTCTTCAAAGCTACCATTTAGGAATGAAGAGAAAACCAAGGACCTTTTCCTATAAAGGGAACCTGAAAGAATTTTTTCTAGAAGACCCACCCCGGAAAGACTGCTAAATGCAATTCTTCAAACAGAAAGGAAACACTAAATTAAAGAATCTTGGAGCATTAGGATGGTGGAAGGGAAAGCGGAGGGAGCAGAAATCTGAGCACACAAACTAGACTGTAGTTTTGCTCGAGTTTTTTCCTTTTTTTCCCATATAAGTCAACATTCATTTATGATAAATCTTTTCAAAGTAGGAATAGAAGAGAACTTCCTTAACTTCATAAAAGGTGTCTACCAAAAGTCTATAGGAAACATACTTAGTGGGGAAATGCCAATGACGGTCCTTTTAAAATCATAAATAAGACAATAATGTCCATTATCATTGCTTTTGTTATGTTCCTGGATATTCTATTCAGTTCAATAAGACAGGAAAAATACATCAGAGTATAGGATTGAAAAGAAAAAAGCAAAACTCTCACTTTTCATAGATGATGCAGTTACAAATGAATTGAAAATAATCTATCTACTGATACCTTTTTATAACTTTCGTGATAGTTCAGCAAGGATGCTGGATACAAATGAATATCCAGAAATCATGTTCCTTTAATATTCAGCTACAAATGATTATAAAATATACTTTAAAAATATCATTTAGTGTGGCAACAAAGAATAAATCTAATGAAAATATGCGAGAACTTCTGGTTATAACAAGAAAATTTTATTAAATGTTAAATAGATGAAGACATCTCATGTTCATGTGTTCATGAGTTTTTAAAATCATATATAATGAGTGAAGCAAGCATTATGACACCATCCGATACTCAAGACANGTCTTTTTTAATTTTTTTTTTTTTTTGGTGTTGTTAAATTGCTATAATGTGGTTTCGAAACCTCAAAATTCTAGGAAAGTAAAGCTTCAGGGAAAGGAAGATTTATTTTATACAATAGCTAGGCAAAACCTAAAGTTAGTGGAAGGAAAGAAGTCATAAAGACTAGAGCAGAAATACATTAAATAAAGATGAAGAAAGAAACATCAGAGATGAATGAAACTAAAAACAGATTCTTTGATAAGATAAAATTTTGATAAAACTTTAGCCAGATTCATCAAGAAAAAAAAGGGAGAAGACACAAATCTATAAATTAGAAATGAAAAATAAGTTATAACTGACATCACAGAAATACAAAAGATCATAAGAGAGTACTACAAACAACTTTATGCCAATAAAAAATCTTGAAGAAATGAATGAATTCTTAGAAAGGTACAACTCTCCAAGACTGAACCAGGAATAAATAGAAAATATGAAATCAGACCAACCACAAATACTAAAATTGAAACTGTGATTTAAAAACTCCCAACAAATACAAGTTCGGGACCAGGTGATTTCATAGATGAGTCTATCAAACATGTTCAACATTGCTAATTATTAGAGAAATACAGTTCAAAATCATAATGAGATATCACCTCACACCAATCAGAATTGCTATCATCAAAAAATCCACAAACAGTAAATGCTGGAGAGGGTGTGGAGACAGGGGAAACCTCCTACATTGTTAGTGGGGATGTAAATCGATGCAATCACTATAAAAAACAGTATGGAGATTCCTTAAGAAATTAAAAATAGGGTTACCATAGAATCCTGCAATCCTGATCTCTTCATCTCCCTCCATGAGTTCTCATTACAATCAATATCTTTGATATTCTGTCTCCCATTAGTGCTGAAGAACTGATGCTTTTGAACTGTGATGCTGGAGAAGACTTGTGAGAGTCCTTGGACTGTGAGGAAATCAAACATGTCAATCCTAAAGGAAATCAACCATGAATAGTCATTGGAAGGACTGTTGCTGAAGCTGAAGCTCCAATACTTTGGCCATCTGATGGGAAAAGCTGACTCATTGGAAAAGATTCTGATGTTGGGAAAGATTGAGGGCAGGAGGAGAAAGGGACAACAGAGGATGAGATAGTTGGTTGGCCTCATCAACTAAATGGATATGAGTTTGAGCAAGCTCTGGGAGTTGGTGATGGATAGAGAAGCCTGGTGTGCTGCAGTCTATGGGGCTGCAAGGAGCTGCACATGACTAAGCAATTGAACAACATTTATTGTTACCTGCCAAAACCCTAATCTCCTTCAGCTTAAGTACCATTTTTCTTTCAATCTAAATCTAAGCAGAACTTGATCATAAAACCATCATTCAACTGGACTGACTGGTTTCATTTTAAATCATGGTCATGACCCCAAATAGACACTAATCCTATGAATCAATATTGGCTAGTTTCTTTCACCAGCAGTTTGCCAGTGTGCAGGCCTAGCTTGAAGACAGATCAATAGAATTTGCCCCATCTGAATAACAATAAATAAATAAACAAATAGAACCAAAGAATAGAGCCTCAATGATCTGTAGGACAGGACTGCATAGCAAAGATTCAATATTCATATTATTGGAATCCAAGAAGGAGAGGAGAGCATGGAGATACAAAGATACTCTAAGAAATAATGGCTTCAAACACCCAACATTTTGCAAATGACACAAACTTGTAGATTCAAGAAGCTNCTCCAAAATATTCCATGACTCTCCACCCTCTGTGGAACATAGGCAAACTCCTACTCTGAGTAAACACAGGCCACGTGGCTTAAATAACAGAGTCTTACTGTCCCTCCTCCCCACCGCAGTTGTGAAGGCTGGAAGTCCAAGATCAAGGTGTCAGCAGCTTTAGTTTCTGCTGAGATCTCTTTCTTCTGAGTTTCTTCTGAGACCTCTCAGAAGAATGAGGGAGAGTCCATTGCAGGCAGAGTCCATTGCAGGATGAGTCTCAGAAGAATGAGGGAGAGTCCATTGCAGGATGAGTCTCAGAATGAGGGAGAGTCCACTGCCGGCCCTCTCCCAGTTTCCGATGGTTTGCTGGTGAACGTTGACCTTCTTTGTCTTATAGAAGCATCATCCTGACCTCTGCCTTCAGCATCACACAGGCTTCTCTTTGTGTGTTTGTCTCTGTGCCCAAGTTTATCTTTTGTATAAGGACACTAGTAATGTTGAATTAAGGCCCACTCTAATGACTTCATTGTAACTTGACAACATTAGCAATGACCCTGATTCCAAGTAAGGTCATGTTCGGAGGTATCAGGGGCTAGGACTTCAACGTATCTTTTGGAAAGGACAGGTCCAGCTCATGACACTGTTCTAGTCACCCAGTCAAGGCATCTTTTCTATTCTTTCTTTACCGTCTTGTATTCCAAATTCTGAGTTCCTTTCTGACTGTGCCTATTCTAGACAGACTGCTCAAATACCACCTTGACTGAGAGGCTCTATCTTCCCTCTCAGGTCTATCCATCTTTTAAGACCCAATTACATTTGGGGCTTCCCAGGAGGCACTGGAGATAAAGACTAGTGGTAAAGGAGAAGGGGGTGACAGAGGATGAGATGGTTAGGTGGCATCACTGACTCACTGGACATGAGTCTGAGCAAGCTCCGGGAGATGGTGAAGGACAGGGAAATCTGGCATGCTGCAGTCCATGAGATCGCAAAGAGTTGGACATGACTGAGCAACTGAACAACAAAAATCTGGGGTTTCCCAGGTGTCATTAGTAGTAAAGAGCCTACCACCCCCTTCCAATGCAGGAGATAAAAGAGACAAGGGTTCAGTCCCTAGGTTGTGAAGATCCCCTGGAGGAGGGCATGACAATCCACCCTAGTATTCTTGCCTGGAGAATCCTATGGACAGGGAAGCCTGGTGGGCTACAGCCCATAGGTTCACAAAGAGTCGACATGACTGAAGTGACTTAGCACACATATGTCACTTTTATAGAGGTTTTCCTAGATTCTTCCAACACTTGGTAATGTATGTGAACTTATTAAACGTGCTTTTTTGCAGGTACTACAGTTTAGGGAACTATCCATAGACTTTGCTGCAATTCTTCTGTCTTGCAGGGTTCTACAGCTCTTTCATGGGCAAGAAAGACCTTTGCTCTGGGTCTCTGTGGGATGAGAGGTCCATAAAGCCAAGAGAACAAGCCTACCCAGAGACTGCATCACCTTCTAGAGTATTCTTGCTGCACCATGGAGCCCTCAGGCTGCTCCTAAGACCCAGTCTGCACCATCCTCCTGAAGGTGGACCATACCACCTGGTCTCTGCCCCAGACCTGAGGGTGGCCAAGGGATGCTGGAGGTGGTGGACAGAGCATGACTGTGCAGGCTGTGTAGATGAACACGGAAGGACCTCAGACACGAGGAAACAGAGCCAGCCAAGGGGAAAGGAGGGACATGGACATGATCATGCTCCAGGGCTGGAAGCTGGATCTTCTTCTGTCAATGCCTCCAAAGAAAAGGAGAATTTTAGATTTCATTTTGGCTTCTAAGTCATTATGGAGGTACATTTGTCAAGGCAGAATAGAGCATATTCTATTTAACAATTTGTAAGCTTATTGATACCTTTAAAATATTTAGCCTATTATACATGGGCCTCCATTTTTATTTTTGCTCAAGAAAAACTTTGGAGTGGGTGTGCTCCAGGCAACCTGTGTCTGACTGCAAATTTCCACCTGTTCTGTTTATGATGAGGGCAAGCCAAAGTTGGTCCCTCCTGACCCTTGAGCATTCTTTTTAGATGTCTCTGTTTGGTCTTGATATAACCATGCCTCTGCTCTCCTATTTTGTGCTGCTGATAATAAAATGTCTCCTCTGGAAAAGTGAGTTATCCCAATGAAAAGACTTAGAATGAACCAGTGGGACAAGGATCATGGATCCAAAACACACTTCCACAGTCAAAATATCTCCTGACAAGGGGAGAGGAAGTGTGTGTTCAGGCAAAGGGCTTAGTGGGGTGAGGGCTGATAGTGTCTCTCCATGGTGAGGCTTAAGTCTCTTCATACACACCCGCTTGTGCGTGGTGTGGCAATAGATGTCCATGACTCCCCATACATGGCTCTCACTGAAAGATCTGATGTTGATGGGGTATGGGTAGGAAATGCCTCACATGGCCCCAGTGGCAAGAAGCTATTTCCATTCTTGTGTGAGTAGAAGAAAGGATTGTCCAGTGAGCAGGGATATCACTACCCTGAATTTATTTGGAAATTTTCAAAGGTAGACAAGATGCCTGAAAGTTAATTCAAATTATTGAAAGTTATTGACAGAAGTTATTTGGTCAGATATAATAGCATCAGTTATAATGGCGTCATTTGCCAAAGAATGCTCAAACTACCGCACAATTGCAGTCATCTCACACGCTAGTAAAGTAATGCTCAAAATTCTCCAAGCCAGGCTTCAGCAATACGTCAACCACGAACTTCCAGATGTTCAAGTTGGTTTTAGAAAAGGCAGAGGAACCAAAGATCAAATTGTCAACATCCACTGAATCATTGAAAAAGCAAGAGAGTTCCAGAAAAACATCTATTTCTGCTTTATTGTCTATGCCAAAGCCTTTGACTGTGTGGATCACAATAAACTGTGGAAAATTCTGAAAGAGATGGGAATACCAGACCACCTGACCTGCCTCATGAGAAACCTGTATGCATGTCAGGAAGCAACAGTTAGAACTGGACATGGAACAACAGACTTGTTCCAAATAGGAAAAGGAGTATGTCAAGGCTGTATATTGTCACCCTGCTTATTTAACTTATATGCAG
>SJYW01028085.1:77369-142387 GCA_006410735.1 Raphicerus campestris | reverse complement strand
ACTCAGCATTCAGAAAACGAAGATCGTGGTATCTGGTCCCATCACTTCACGGGAAATAGATGGGGAAACAGTGAAAACAGTGTCAGACTTTATATTTTGGGGCTCCAAAATCACTGAAGATGGTGATTGCAGCCAAGAAATTAAAAGACGCTTACTCCTTGGAAGAAAAGTTTTGACCAACCTAGATAGCATATTCAAAAGCAGAGACATTACTTTGTCAACAAAGGTCCTTCTAGTCAAGGCTATGGTTTTTCCTGTGGTCATATATGGTTGTGACAGTTACACTATTATGAAGGCTGAGCCGAAGAATTGATTCTTTTGAACTGTCGTGTTGGAGAAGATTCCTGAGAGTCCCTTGGACTGCAAGGAGATCCAACCAGTCCATTATGAAGGAGATCAGCCCTGAGATTTCTTTGGAAGAAATCATGCTAAAGCTGAAACTCCAGTACTTTGGCCACCTCATGGGAAGAGTTGACTCATTGGAAAAGAGTCTGATGCTGGGAGGGATTGAGGGCAGGAGGAGAAGGGGACAACAGAGGATGAGATGGCTGAATGGCATCACTGACTCAATGGACATGAAATTGAATGTACTCTGGGTGTTGGTGATGGAGAGAGGCCTGCCGTGCTGCAATTCATGGGGTCGCTGAGAGTCGGACATGACTGAGTGACTGAACTGAACTGAACTACTGGGTATTTAACATGAATTATTTCATAAGTTTTATAAAAGTGTTCTAGATCTGTATATTTGATTTAACTTTTGACTGAATCTATTTTTTTCTTACAACACTGTTGAATTTTAAAAGTTGGATGCATAAATGGTTTCATTTTTCAATTTATTAAGTTATAATCCATCCATGGACTTCCTAGGTGGCATTACTGGTGAAGAATCTACCTGCCAGTGAAGGTGACATAAGAGGCTTGAGTCCAATCCCTGGGTCAGAAAGATCCCCAAAGGAGGACATGGTAACCTACACCAGCATTCTTGCCTGGAGAATCCCATGGACAGAGAAACTGGTAAGCTACAGTCCATGGAGTTGCAAAGAGTTGAAAACAGCTGAAGCCACTAGTACACAACCCCTCTGTATTTCTTCCAAATTCTGCTTAAAAAGTGGAGGTTTTTCTTTAGCTGCTATGGTTCTTTTGGGACATTATCATATGGAAATTAACTGGACTTTCAAAATTGTGCTTCATAGCTTCGTTTCTCAATTCTAAATGTTCACTGTGTATTTTCTATATTTCAAGTTACAACAGGTGACAGTTTTACAAATTATCAGGTAAAACAATATGGGTTGCCATTTTTCTAGTAAACTTCTCCAGCCCCGCTATACAACGAATGCCAAAGAGACATATTTTAAGCTTTTGTTATGACAATATCTCTCTTCTAGTTCTTAATTCTAAATCAGATGGCTCTTACTGTATAATAAACCATCACAAAAATTAGTGACTTAAAGAAAAACAAACGTGTTCAGTACAATTCAGTCGCTCAGTTGTGTTCAACTCTTTACAACCCCATGAATCACAACACGTCAGGCCTCCCTGTCCATCACCAACTCCCGGAGTTCACTCAGACTCGCGGCCATTGAGTCGGTGATGCCATCCAGCCATCTCATCCTCTGTCATCCCCTTCTCCTTCTGCCCCCAATTCCTCCTAGCATCAGAGTCTTTTTCAATCAGTCAACTCTTTGCATGAGGTGGCCAAAGTACTGGAGTTTCAGCTTTAGCATCATTCCTTCCAAAGAACACCTAGGACTGATCTCCTTCAGAATGGACTGGTTGGATCTCCTTGCAGTCCAAGGGACTCTCAGGAGTCTTCTCCAACACCACAGTTCAGAAGCGTCAGTTCTTTGGTGCTCAGCATTCTTCACAGTCCAGCTCTCACATCCATACATGACTACTGGAAAAACCATAGTATTCTAGTTAATTTAATTAGCTCAAAATATGAATTTGTAGTTATCAGATTAGCATAAATGGTTTATATTATGCAAAAGACAGATTACTATGCTAGTAGATTTGATAAAATTATGGAATTGGTTAAAGAAGATGTACAAACCATTAGTATAAGGTTAATAATCAGTGTTAGAAAGCTCATATTAAATTCTGATATTATTTATTCTGCTATTTGTTTATAAGTATATGCATGCACACAAACACAAATTTTGTACTGATATCGGATAGGCAATAAATTCAACGGCAATAAATGCATCTTAGAGTAATTTCAGAGTTTACCAACACTCTCCAAGACCAAAGGAGCCAAGTGGGTGGTGGCATAATGTATCCATTCAATTCATCATTTAATCCCTTTAAAATCCAGATGAATTATGGAGTGTGGATACTATGTTTAACGTGTTATCTTTACAGAAATAGACCAGCATAGCTTGTGGTTGTTCATATGTGCACATTAACTTGAAAAATCTTTCCTTTCAATTCCCATTGAAAGTGAATGTGGCAAATATAAATATAAACTGGTAAATACTCCAGGTGCCATTTTAACACATGTGTGCTAGAGAGTAAAATACATAGAAAATTTACACTAAAGGCCCATTATGATTTTCAACGAAAGACATGTTTTGGACATTTCTAAAAAATGCCATTTGAGAGGGCTGAGACCAATATGGTGGAGCAGAAGAGCATGAAACTTCCCTCCCCCTGTGCACATTAAAAAAGCATTTGCATATGGAACAAGTGTCCCTGAAAACTAATTGGATTTACTTCACTCTATATGACAATCTCTAGGATGTTGCTGAAAATGGCATAGAAGGAGAAATATCATATGGCATTCCTTATATGTGGAATCTAAAAAGAAATGATACAAATAAACTTACTTACAAACTTATTTCCCTTTTATCAGTTAAAGAGAGAGTTAGTGACTTTGAGGTAGACTGCTATATTTAAAACAGATAACCAAAAAGAGCCTCCTATATAACACATGGAACTCTGCTCAATGCTATATGGCAACTTGGATGAGAGGGGGTTTTTGAAAAGATTGAATACATGTATATCTATGGCCAAGTCCCTTTGCAGTCCACCTGAAGCTATCACAACATTGTTAACTGGCTACACCCCAATACAAAATAAAAAATCTAAACTGCAAAAAACAAAAAAGAAAGAAAAAGAAAACCAACTGGAAACTGACAGAAAGACTCCCAAACAACTAAGGATGAAAGAAAGATCCATATGGAATCAGATAGGAAGGAAAGGTAAGTGACCAAGTGGCAACCTATGGCCCTTGGAGGGATTTCAGAGGAAAAGGAGGAATAAATGGATGAAGAGCCTACCTAGGGAGTGAGTAGTTGAAGCCACAAACTGGATCCTCCAACCTTCAGGTCCAAACAGAGAACACCAGCTGCTTGCTGATTGGAAGGCCACTGGTACTATCAAGAAGGCTGTGGGAAGCCTAAACTCTACTCATTAAAGGCACATGCATAACTGGGCTGGGCTGTGTTTTGTCACTCAGTCACATCTGACTCTTTGTGACCCATGGACTGCAGCCTGCCTCGCTTCTCTGTTCATCGAGATTCTCCAGGCAAGAATATTGGAGTAGGTTCCATGTCCTCCTCCAGGGGATCTTACTAACCCAGGACGACAGAAGATGACGTGGCTGGATGTCATCACTGACTTGATGGACATGAGTTATGGGGTTGAAGAGTAGGACACGACTGAGCAACTGAACTGAACTGAAGATAGTTTACTGAGCAAGATGATTATTTAGAGTTCAAGGAGGGATAAATAAATTCTTAGACAAACGAAAACTAAAAGAGGTCAACAATACTAAATATACCCTATGTTAAGCATCATCACTAAGTGGGAGGGAAAAAGCTATAACAAGATTTAAGAATCTACAGGAAAGAAAAGATTCCACTAATAACACTAAATGTATAGTAAAAGCTGATTATTAGCTACTCCAATAAACTACTACAAGATTTAAAAGACAAAGGAGATTTATAAAATGAACTATGAGTACAACAATTGAAGGCAGGAAAAGAAGGGGACAACAGAGGATGATGTGGTGAATGGCATCACTGACTCAATGGTCATGAGTTTGAGCAAGCTCCGGGAGTTGGTGATGGACAGGGCTTGAGTCCATAGGGTCGCAAAGAGTTGGACATGTCTGAGTGACTGAACTAAACTGAACAACAACCAGTAAAGGCATAATCACACAAAAACATGTAAAATATGACATCAAAAACAAAATATGGGGGAAGAGAGCAAAAAGTTCAGACCTTCTAGAATGTTTGAACTTAAAAGTCTACCTTTAAAACAAGTATATATATTAATAATTACATGTCAACATATTGAACCTCATGGTAACCACAAATCAAAAACCTACAATACACAAAACAATAGAGAGAAAGAACACAAGTATGTCACTAAAGAGAGTTATCAATCCACAAAGATGAAACATAAGCATATCACTAAAAAAATTATCAGACTGCAAACGATGAACTCATAAAAGTAAAGAACAAAGAACTAAAAAAAAAAAAAAAACCAGAAAACACGTAATAAAGTGGTAACGAGTACATAATTATCAATAACTATTTTAAATATCATTGAATTATGTACTCTAATCTAAAGACATAGGGTGGCATATTGGATAAAAAGGAAGACCCATCTATACACTTCTTATGAGATATTCACTTTAGAGTTAATGACAAGAGAGACTAAAAATCAGGGGATAAAATGATATTTCATCAAACAGAAAAACCAAAATGTACGGATAGCAAAATTCATATCAGACAAAATAGACTCTAAAACAAAGACTTTTATAAAAGATAAAGGAAGGGATTGTTGATGATATAAGGATCAATAAAAAAGGAGATAAAACAGCATTCATGTGTCTAATTCAGAAGTACCTAAATACAAAAAGCAAATATTAACAGATAGAAAAATAGAAATAAACCTTAACAAAATAGCATGGAAATTTAACAGCCCAAATATTACCCAAACAGAAAATGAATAGACAACAATGGTGTTGTAAGACAAAATAGACCAGTTGAACTTAATACGTATCTACAGATGTTCATGTGTGGTAAGTGACTTCAGCTGTGTCTAACTCTTTTTGACACTATGGATTGTAACCTGCTAGGCTCCTCTGCAAAGGAGAAGAGGGAAGATATACTTATCTGAATGCAATGTTCCAAAGAATAGCAAGGAGATATGAGAAAGCCTTCCTAAATTATCAGTACAAAGAAATAGAGGAAAACATAGAATGGGAAAGACTAGAGATCTGTTCAAGAAAATTAGAAATACCAAAGGAATATTTCATGCAAAGATGGAAACAATAAAGGACAGAAATAGTATGGACCTAACAGAAGCAGAAGATATTAAGAAGTGGTGGCAAGAATACAAAAAAGGTCTTCATGACCCAAATAACCATGATGGTGTAATCACTCAGCTAGAGGCAGAAAACCTTTAGACTGAAGTCAAGTGGGCCTGAGGAAGTATCACTACAAACAAAGCTAGTAGAGGTGATGGAATTCTAGCTGAACTATTTCAAGTCTTAAACATGATGCTGTGAAAGTGCTGTACTCAATATGCCAACAAATTTGGAAAACAGCAGTGGCCACAGGACTGGAAAAGGTCAGTTTTCATTCTAATCCAGAAGAAAGGCAATGTCAAAGTATGTTCAGATTTCAGTACAATCGCACTCATCTTACATGCTAGCAAAATAATGATCAAAATTATCCAAGTGAGGCTTCAACAGCACGTGAATCAAGAAATTCCAGATGTTCAAGCAAGATGTAGAAAAGACAGAGGAACCAGAGATAACATTGGCAATATCCACTGGATCATTAAAAAAGCAAGAGAGTTACAGAAAAACATCTACTTCTGCTTTATTGAATACACCAAAGCCTTTGACTGTGAGATCACAACAAACTCTAGAAAATTCTTCAAGAGATGGGAATACCAGACCACCTGACCTGCCTCCTGAGAAATCTGTATGCTGGTCAAGAAGCAACAATTTATTCAGACATGGAACATGGACAGTTTCCCAATTGAGGAAGGAGTACAACAAGGCTGTATATTTTTACCCTGCTTACTTAACTTATATGCAGAGTACATCATACGAACTGCCAGGCTGAATGAAGCACAAGTTGGAATCAAGATTGCTGGGAGAAATACCAATAACCTCAGATATGCAGATGATACAAACCTTATGGTAGAAAGCAAAGAGGAACTGAAGAACCACTTTATGAAACTGAAAGAGGAGAGTGAAAAAGCTGGCTTAAAACTCAGCATTTGAAAAATGATGATCATGGCATGCAGTCCCATCAATTCACTTCAGTTTAGTTCAGTCACTCAGTAATGTCCGACTCTTTGTGACGCCATGAATCGCAGCACAGCAGGCCTCCCTGTGCACTACCATCNAAAAAACAAAAAAGAAAGAAAAAGAAAACCAACTGGAAACTGACAGAAAGACTCCCAAACAACTAAGGATGAAAGAAAGATCCATATGGAATCAGATAGGAAGGAAAGGTAAGTGACCAAGTGGCAACCTATGGCCCTTGGAGGGATTTCAGAGGAAAAGGAGGAATAAATGGATGAAGAGCCTACCTAGGGAGTGAGTAGTTGAAGCCACAAACTGGATCCTCCAACCTTCAGGTCCAAACAGAGAACACCAGCTGCTTGCTGATTGGAAGGCCACTGGTACTATCAAGAAGGCTGTGGGAAGCCTAAACTCTACTCATTAAAGGCACATGCATAACTGGGCTGGGCTGTGTTTTGTCACTCAGTCACATCTGACTCTTTGTGACCCATGGACTGCAGCCTGCCTCGCTTCTCTGTTCATCGAGATTCTCCAGGCAAGAATATTGGAGTAGGTTCCATGTCCTCCTCCAGGGGATCTTACTAACCCAGGACGACAGAAGATGACGTGGCTGGATGTCATCACTGACTTGATGGACATGAGTTATGGGGTTGAAGAGTAGGACACGACTGAGCAACTGAACTGAACTGAAGATAGTTTACTGAGCAAGATGATTATTTAGAGTTCAAGGAGGGATAAATAAATTCTTAGACAAACGAAAACTAAAAGAGGTCAACAATACTAAATATACCCTATGTTAAGCATCATCACTAAGTGGGAGGGAAAAAGCTATAACAAGATTTAAGAATCTACAGGAAAGAAAAGATTCCACTAATAACACTAAATGTATAGTAAAAGCTGATTATTAGCTACTCCAATAAACTACTACAAGATTTAAAAGACAAAGGAGATTTATAAAATGAACTATGAGTACAACAATTGAAGGCAGGAAAAGAAGGGGACAACAGAGGATGATGTGGTGAATGGCATCACTGACTCAATGGTCATGAGTTTGAGCAAGCTCCGGGAGTTGGTGATGGACAGGGCTTGAGTCCATAGGGTCGCAAAGAGTTGGACATGTCTGAGTGACTGAACTAAACTGAACAACAACCAGTAAAGGCATAATCACACAAAAACATGTAAAATATGACATCAAAAACAAAATATGGGGGAAGAGAGCAAAAAGTTCAGACCTTCTAGAATGTTTGAACTTAAAAGTCTACCTTTAAAACAAGTATATATATTAATAATTACATGTCAACATATTGAACCTCATGGTAACCACAAATCAAAAACCTACAATACACAAAACAATAGAGAGAAAGAACACAAGTATGTCACTAAAGAGAGTTATCAATCCACAAAGATGAAACATAAGCATATCACTAAAAAAATTATCAGACTGCAAACGATGAACTCATAAAAGTAAAGAACAAAGAACTAAAAAAAAAAAAAAAAACAGAAAACACGTAATAAAGTGGTAACGAGTACATAATTATCAATAACTATTTTAAATATCATTGAATTATGTACTCTAATCTAAAGACATAGGGTGGCATATTGGATAAAAAGGAAGACCCATCTATACACTTCTTATGAGATATTCACTTTAGAGTTAATGACAAGAGAGACTAAAAATCAGGGGATAAAATGATATTTCATCAAACAGAAAAACCAAAATGTACGGATAGCAAAATTCATATCAGACAAAATAGACTCTAAAACAAAGACTTTTATAAAAGATAAAGGAAGGGATTGTTGATGATATAAGGATCAGTAAAAAAGGAGATAAAACAGCATTCATGTGTCTAATTCAGAAGTACCTAAATACAAAAAGCAAATATTAACAGATAGAAAAATAGAAATAAACCTTAACAAAATAGCATGGAAATTTAACAGCCCAAATATTACCCAAACAGAAAATGAATAGACAACAATGGTGTTGTAAGACAAAATAGACCAGTTGAACTTAATATGTATCTACAGATGTTCATGTGTGGTAAGTGACTTCAGCTGTGTCTAACTCTTTTTGACACTATGGATTGTAACCTGCTAGGCTCCTCTGCAAAGGAGAAGAGGGAAGATATACTTATCTGAATGCAATGTTCCAAAGAATAGCAAGGAGATATGAGAAAGCCTTCCTAAATTATCAGTACAAAGAAATAGAGGAAAACATAGAATGGGAAAGACTAGAGATCTGTTCAAGAAAATTAGAAATACCAAAGGAATATTTCATGCAAAGATGGAAACAATAAAGGACAGAAATAGTATGGACCTAACAGAAGCAGAAGATATTAAGAAGTGGTGGCAAGAATACAAAAAAGGTCTTCATGACCCAAATAACCATGATGGTGTAATCACTCAGCTAGAGGCAGAAAACCTTTAGACTGAAGTCAAGTGGGCCTGAGGAAGTATCACTACAAACAAAGCTAGTAGAGGTGATGGAATTCTAGCTGAACTATTTCAAGTCTTAAACATGATGCTGTGAAAGTGCTGTACTCAATATGCCAACAAATTTGGAAAACACAGCAGTGGCCACAGGACTGGAAAAGGTCAGTTTTCATTCTAATCCAGAAGAAAGGCAATGTCAAAGTATGTTCAGATTTCAGTACAATCGCACTCATCTTACATGCTAGCAAAATAATAATCAAAATTATCCAAGTGAGGCTTCAACAGCACGTGAATCAAGAAATTCCAGATGTTCAAGCAAGATGTAGAAAAGACAGAGGAACCAGAGATAACATTNTTTCAGTACAATCGCACTCATCTTACATGCTAGCAAAATAATGATCAAAATTATCCAAGTGAGGCTTCAACAGCACGTGAATCAAGAAATTCCAGATGTTCAAGCAAGATGTAGAAAAGACAGAGGAACCAGAGATAACATTGGCAATATCCACTGGATCATTAAAAAAGCAAGAGAGTTACAGAAAAACATCTACTTCTGCTTTATTGAATACACCAAAGCCTTTGACTGTGAGATCACAACAAACTCTAGAAAATTCTTCAAGAGGTGGGAATACCAGACCACCTGACCTGCCTCCTGAGAAATCTGTATGCTGCTCAAGAAGCAACAATTTATTCAGACATGGAACAATGGACAGTTTCCCAATTGAGGAAGGAGTACAACACGGCTGTATATTTTCACCCTGCTTACTTAACTTATATGCAGAGTACATCATACGAACTGCCAGGCTGAATGAAGCACAAGTTGGAATCAAGATTGCTGGGAGAAATACCAATAACCTCAGATATGCAGATGATACGAACCTTATGGTAGAAAGCAAAGAGGAACTGAAGAACCACATTATGAAACTGAAAGAGGAGAGTGAAAAAGCTGGCTTAAAACTCAGCATTTGAAAAATGATGATTATGGCATGCAGTCCCATCAGTTCACTTCAGTTTAGTTCAGTCACTCAGTAATGTCCGACTCTTTGTGACGCCATGAATCGCAGCACAGCAGGCCTCCCTGTCCACTACCATCTCCCAGAGTTCACTCAGACTCACGTCCATCGAGTCTGTGACGCCATCCAGCCATCTCATCCTCTGTCGTCCCCTTCTCCTCCTGCTCCCAATCTCTCCCAGCATCAAAGTCTTTTCCAATGAGTCAACTCCTCGAATGAAGTGGCCAAAGTACTGGAGTTTCACCTTTNTTTTGTTCTGTTTCGTTTCCAGTTCTCTCTCCCAGCAACTTCTGGCCACTGCTTCTGACTGGCATCTTTGACTACCCCTGGGGTCTTCACTCAGATCATGGCTAGCTGGAGCTTTGAGGGTCTGGGGTGGCCCTGGGCATTGGGCAGCCTCAGCCATCCCCTATGGATCTTGTCTTTCCTGTCATTGTGTGTTCATCACATCTACAAGGGTCTTTCTTGGGGGGGTATCCTCACTTTATCACACAATAAGTATTTTATATTGCCTCTAGTTTAAACAGAATCTATGAAATCAATGAACAACTTGCCTATGGCTACAGAGCTACTTAGTAGCTGAGCTCAGTCCCTACCCTAGATCATGTTGGCTCAGGATCTTGCTTTTATCTTGCTGTTATTCTCTTNTGAAATCAATGAACAACTTGCCTATGGCTACAGAGCTACTTAGTAGCTGAGCTCAGTCCCTACCCTAGATCATGTTGGCTCAGGATCTTGCTTTTATCTTGCTGTTATTCTCTTTTCCCTTGAATTATTTGGTTTAGTCTATCTTTCTCTTCTCTCTTCCCACACAAATGGAGATTTTTCCAGTAGTCATGTAGAGATGTGAGAGTTGAATCATAAAGAAGGCTGGATACTGAAGAACTGACACCTTCAAATTGTGTTGCTGAAGAAGACTCTAGAGTCTTGGACTGCAAGGAGATCAAACTAGTTAATGCTAAAGGAAATCAAACCTGAAATTCATTGGAAGGACTGATGCTGAAGCTGAAACTCCAATACTTTGGCCATCTGATGTGAAGAGGTGACTTATTGGAAAAGACCCTGATGCTGAGAAAGACTGAAAGCAGGAGGAGAAGGGGACAACAGAGGATGAGATGGTTGGATAGCACCACCACCTAAATGGACATGAGTTTGAGTGGGCTCCAGGAGTTGGTGACAGACAGGGAAGCCTGGCATGCTGCAGTCCATGGGATCACAAAGAGTCAGACATGACTTAGCAACTGAACAACAATAAGAAATTAGAGTTAACACAGGCTTTACAGGCTGAGGGCTCAGAGCGACAAGAGTGTGCTTATTTCACATGCTGGATGCAAATCCCAGGAATCACCCACAATTTTGACTTGCCAGTTATAAGCTTGGAGGCTCCCAAGACCCTATCCAGGTTCAATAGTTCACAAGAACTACTCAAAAAATTCAGGAAAGTGCTTTTCTTACTATTCCCGGTTCATTATAAAGGATGAATGTGGGGAAAGCCGGATGAAAGAGAGGCATAGGATAAGGCATAAGTGTGGGGTGGCATGGAACTTCTGTACTCTCTCCAGGTGCACCCCTCCCAGCACATCAGTGCATTTTCCAACCCTGAAGCTCATTGAACCCTATATTTCAGGGGCTTTTTTGGAGCTTTAATCACATAGGCAGGATTGATTATATCATTGGCCATTGTCACATGACTCAATATCCAGTCCCTTTCTGTACTCTATTGCTTATTATAGCATAGCACTATATCCAGAAGCAGGAGAAAGTTTCTTGATTTTAGCCCCAACACCAGGTTGACCAAGGGGGCTGCATGGCTGGTGGCTGGCCCGGCCCACTCTTGTTTCCAGGGGTGACAGAGGTTGCAAGAGGGAGGAAGGGCCTGAGAGGAGTCTGAGTCCCTGCTGCCTGCCAGAGGGAGTCAGGAGGTGAGCGTCTGCCTTACTGACTCTCTCAAAGGTGTTCTCATGCCCCCACCAGCCCTTGTATAGGGCTGGTTGCACCTTGTCCTCCACTAGTCCTGCTTCTGGCTCTGGGCCTGCTTGCAGCCTCTCCTCTCTGGAGTGACGTCATGTTGGAAAGGCTAAGTTAGAAGATGCTTGGTTTCTAGTCCTTGATATTTGGGGGCTTTGAAGGACAAACTGGAACTCTTTAAATGTGTGTTTGTGTGTATGTGTGTGTGTGTGTGTAGTGGGCTCCTTTGCTGTGCTTAGTTGCTCAGTCGTGTCCGACTCTTTGTGACCCCATGGACTGTAGCTCACCAGGCTCCTCTGTCCCTGGGGATTCTCCAGGCCAGAATACTGGAGTAGGTTGTCATGCACTCCTCAAGGGGATCTTCCCAACCCAGAGATCAAACTCAGGTCTCCTGCATTACAGGCAGGAGTGTGTAGCCTAGGGGACCTTTCCAACCTAGGAATTGAACCAGGGCCTCCTGCGTTGCAGGCAGGTTATTTACCAGCTGCGCTACCAGGGAAGCTCACAGTAATGACTCCACCTTCAATACAGGAGGCCTTGGTTCGATCCCTGGCTTGGGGATACCCACTCCAGTATTCTTGCCTGGAGAATTCCATAGACAGAGCAGCCTGGCAGGCTACAGTCCATGGGGTCGCAAAGAGTAGTGGGCTCTTAGTTTGTAGTATTTGCCAGTTTCCACAGTGTTAAATCCTCCTGGCAGAGTTCCAGCTACCAGCATGATGTCACCAAACAGAGCTAGAACAAGGCCTGCCATAGTCACCATCATTAAGTCTTTCCACCAGACACATGCCACAGACACAAATAACCTGAAGATCACAGACGATACAGCATGGTGAGATAGAGGGGATGAACTATCAGCATTTATTATTAATACCTTGGATTTTAATATCTTTTATTTATTTATTGGTGCATACATTTAAATTTTTAATAACAGACATGCCTAACAACTGGTTCCCAAATTCATGAACATCTGGTAATCCGCTCCAACAAACAGACACAAGCCAGCTATGTGGCTTATATTAGTTTATGCTAACAAACTGTGGCTATTAACATGCTTGTCTACTGTTTATGCCCCTGGGTCTCTCTGGTCGGCCTGCTCTGTGGTATGACGAGGTCCTTCCCACCCTGAGACAGACCTCTGTCCTAAGGAAAAGGAGAGTTTTTGGAGACACAGACTATTTCACTAGGGTCCTCTCAGGTGAATTTTGCAAAAGAGTAATGGGGCACATAAGAGGATCCTACTGGCTTTGGGTGTGGCTTAGAATTTCTCAGAGGAATTGTTCTCTGGGGCTTATATNGCCCCTGGGTCTCTCTGGTCGGCATGCTCCGTGGTATGACGAGGTCCTTCCCACCCCGAGACAGACCTCTGTCCTAAGGAAAAGGAGAGTTTTTAGAGACACAGACTATTTCACTAGGGTCCTCTCAGGTAAATTTTGCAAAAGAGTAATGGGGCACATAAGAGGATCCTACTGGCTTTGGGTGTGGTTTAGAATTTCTCAGAGGAATTGTTCTCTGGGGCTTATACTGAGGTCCCATGTGAAGTTTCATTTTTTTAAACTATGATGTCAACATGCTTAGGGGCTTCCCCATGGCTCAGTGGTAAAGAATTCACCTGTAATGCAGGAAATGTAGGAGACACTGGTTCAGTCCCTGGGAAGATCCCCCAGAGAAGGAAATGGCAACCCACTCCAGTATTCTTGCCTGGAGTATCCCATGGACAGAGAAGTCTTGTGGACTACAGTCCATGAGGTCGCAGAGTCAGACAAGACTGAAGCGACTTAGCAGGCACACATATGTGTGTGTGTGTGTGTGTGTGTGTGTATATATATATATATGTATGTACGTATATAGACACATATACATATACACACAGTATAGATATATACTGTCTATTTAATTGGAGTTGGCAGAAGGTTTTACTGTGGGGACCAGCTAGGATAACCAGTTTGTCCAAGAGTTTCAGAGACTTGCAGGCACTGCCTAAGTGCTTTCTGTGAATTAGGAGCCCTAAGATGCCTTGCAGGTTTCTGACCTACTTGCATAGAACAAGTGCTCCCCTTTCAATAGGCACCTCGCAGCTGGGGCCAGAGAGAGCAGACATCTCAGAAACAGAATTAGCTTAGAGTTGCCCCCCTGCCTCCCGCCATGTAGAGCTATCAAACGTGGCCCTGACTGGGTTTCTGACCTACAAATCTGAGGATGGGCTGCCCTGGCTGAAAGCAGACCTTCTTCTAGGCTGTGGGAGGGGGCAGGAGCTTCCTGTGGGCTGTGGGGATTTCTGATCTTCCCCAGGGGAAGGGCCGNGAGCCCTAAGATGCCTTGCAGGTTTCTGACCTACTTGCATAGAACAAGTGCTCCCCTTTCAATAGGCACCTCGCAGCTGGGACCAGAGAGAGCAGACATCTCAGAAACAGAATTAGCTTAGAGTTGCCCCCCTGCCTCCTGCCACGTAGAGCTATCAAACGTGGCCCTGACTGGGTTTCTGACCTACAAATCTGAGGATGGACTGCCCTGGCTGAAAGCAGACCTTCTTCTAGGCTGTGGGAGGGGGCAGGAGCTTCCCGTGGGCTGTGGGGATTTCTGATCTTCCCCAGGGGAAGGGCCGGAGGAACAGTGCTCCAGGCATACACCAGCATCTGCAGCCACTATCCTATAAGGGGTTCTGAGGTCAAGGAAACCAAGGCCTCCTTCCTGAAGGGCAGGCAGTCATTCTCAGGAGCAAGCTTTCACTTTCTAGACCTGACCGGGACAGCTGTGTTTGGAGGCTGAGAAAACATTCCTATTGTCCTGTCCAGAAAGTGAAAATGATTGAGAAGGGACTGCGAGTCACTGGAAAATCAAGTAAGCATCAGATCAAGAAATCCTGTTAGCTCGCCAAAGGAAGAACTTCGGCAACGCCAACCTGAGTGCCCTTGGGAGGTCCTGCCCAGTTCATGACCCATCAGTGACATGCCAGTACTGGTCTCTCAGCAAAAAGGTGGGGGTGGAGCTGTGCCTGAGCATCGGTCAGTTGCAGGGCTTCTGGATCTATTTTAAGCCACGTGTAAACTTAAAAAAGGCTGTTTCGCTTTTTCTGACTATTCCTGTAAAAAGGATTGTATCTGTATTGCCAGTTTTTCAGGGTTCCTGTAAAGAGCAAGATAGTGTTGTTTTGACATTTTTTTTAAAGGTGAAGTGAGCAACGTTTTGGGGTTCTAATAGATCACACTATTTACAGGTTTTTTTCTTTAAATTATTATTATTATTATTATTTTGGCTGGTTTATTTCATCTGCAGTTCTGAAGGTAAGTTTCTATTTCACCATCATTTTGGCCAGAGTTTTCGTTCAGAGTTTTGGTTTGGTTTTTAAATGCAAGAGAAGGGAACTGGTTTTTATGGAGTGCCACCTATAGACACATGCTGACCTAGGGGTTATGCCTACATTGTGTTGAATCACTTGACATGAGAATGTCTGTAAAAATAATGAAGGATAAATTGTAGTTCTTAATTTAACTTTTGAAGGAAAAAGTAGTCTCTTACTTGATTTGTGGTTACAGACTGTATTAGAACAATTAAACTGAGTCCAAACTTAGGGGTCATCTCTAAACATTTTAGCTGGCTTTTGGAACTTGAAGTCTTTTGCACAGAAGAAAAATGCAGGTGGCAAATTCTTGCTTGTGGATTCCGAGAAGTGTCACAGATTATGAACTTCACTGTCCTCAACTTTGCATCCTAATGATTATTTTCTGTCTTTCAATCCCAGCAGGTTGAAATCCTCTTTCCCACATTACACCTTTAGTCAATATTTGAAGGCTTATTTATGTAAATATGAAGATCTGTCAGAACTCCCTGCAACCGAAAACCTGACCCCCAAATGCATCATGATAAACAGTCACTGACCAAAATAACAAACCAGCTTCCGGGAACATGCTTGCTCAGAACCGTCAAGAAAAGCACCAGAAATATTAGTTTGACCTCTGCCTCCTCATACACAAAGCCTGACCTTCAAAGAGCAAACATTGTAGCAAATACAGCCTTCATCTTGTAATCCTCCCGCTTGTCGCAGCTCTCTGTTATCAGCAGAGGCCCTGGGCCAACCATGGCTTATGTCTGAAGAGGAGTAGGGGCAATCCCTAGGTTATTCTACCTTTGTGATGCTGGTACAAGGCACCTTCTCCCCTGGATGTTCTGATAGGGTGATCTTTCGAGTTTTGCTTGAGACTGACTTTACTGCAGTAAACTAAAATAGAGGCTTATCAATAGTAAAATATCTCATTTTTCTATATGGAGCTAAAGATACACAGGGCAGAAAGAACAAGTTAATTAAAAAGTCATAATTCTTTCAGTGGTGGTGGTGTTGCTGACATTTAGTCACTAAGTCATGTCCGACGCTTTGTGACCCCCATGGACTATAGCTGGCCGGGTCCCTCTGTTCATGGTGTTTTCCAGGCAAGAACACTGGAGTGGGTTGTCACTTCCGCCTCTGTCCATGGCATTTTCCAGGCAAGAATGCTGGTGTGGGTTATCACCTCCTTCTCCAGGGGATCTTCCCAACAGGATGAACGTANGTTCATGGTGTTTTCCAGGCAAGAACACTGGTGTGGGTTGTCACTTCCACCTCTGTCCATGGCATTTTCCAGGCAAGAATGCTGGTGTGGGTTATCACCTCCTTCTCCAGGGGATCTTCCCGACAGGATGAACGTGGGATTGAACCCATGTCTCCTATCTCTCTTGCACTGGCAGGCAGATTCTTTACCACTGAGCCACCAGGGAAGCCCTCTTTTAGTGTTAATAGGAGAAAAATAATAGTATCAAAAACAAAGATAGGCCTGTGTAAGAATGATGAATCTTCCCTGTCATTTGGTCAGATGACAAGTGTCTGACAATTTAGGAGCCAAAGGAATGGACAATGTCTGGAGGGCCCCAGGCAGCAGGCATCAACTGTGAGCCAGTGGAGTTATGATCAGGAGCATTTTCTGCAGGGCTGTGCCTAGTGGTTCTTTCTGACCCTAGGGCCACTTTGCAGGGTTTTCCATATCTGTGTTCAAGTAGCAGATGAGACGCTGATAATACAAGCTCATATCTTTCACAGAGATTCATGGTCTGTCTTTGCACAACTGCCCTGGATTTGTTTGCAACATGCATGGAAGCAGCTCCAAGCTTCTGCTATAAAAGAAATTCTTTAGGAAAACTTTTTCATTAGGAAAAGCATCTAGCCAAAATTCCAATAATGGTGGAAAGGATTAAAATAATTACTCTGTATCCTAAGACAAGCTGAACATCTGGGTTATTACCATTGGTTTGGATCCAATACNATGTCTGAAGAGGAGTAGGGGCAATCCCTAGGTTATTCTACCTTTGTGATGCTGGTACAAGGCACCTTCTCCCCTGGATGTTCTGATAGGGTGATCTTTCGAGTTTTGCTTGAGTCTGACTTTACTACAGTGAACTAAAATAGAGGCTTACAAATAGTAAAATATCTCATTTTTCTATATGGAGCTAAAGATACACAGGGCAGAAAGAACAAGTTAATTAAAAAGTCATAATTCTTTCAGTGGTGGTGGTGTTGCTGACATTTAGTCACTAAGTCATGTCCGACGCTTTGTGACCCCCATGGACTATAGCTGGCCGGGTCCCTCTGTTCATGGTGTTTTCCAGGCAAGAACACTGGAGTGGGTTGTCACTTCCGCCTCTGTCCATGGCATTTTCCAGGCAAGAATGCTGGTGTGGGTTATCACCTCCTTCTCCAGGGGATCTTCCCAACAGGATGAACGTAGGATTGAACCCATGTCTCCTATCTCTCTTGCACTGGCAGGCAGATTCTTTACCACTGAGCCACCAGGGAAGCCCTCTTTTAGTGTTAATAGGAGAAAAATAATAGTATCAAAAACAAAGATAGGCCTGTGTAAGAATGATGAATCTTCCCTGTCATTTGGTCAGATGACAAGTGTCTGACAATTTAGGAGCCAAAGGAATGGACAATGTCTGGAGGGCCCCAGGCAGCAGGCATCAACTGTGAGCCAGTGGAGTTATGATCAGGAGCATTTTCTGCAGGGCTGTGCCTAGTGGTTCTTTCTGACCCTAGGGCCACTTTGCAGGGTTTTCCATATCTGTGTTCAAGTAGCAGATGAGACGCTGATAATACAAGCTCATATCTTTCACAGAGATTCATGGTCTGTCTTTGCACAACTGCCCTGGATTTGTTTGCAACATGCATGGAAGCAGCTCCAAGCTTCTGCTAAAAAAGAAATTCTTTAGGAAAACTTTTTCATTAGGAAAAGCATCTAGCCAAAATTCCAATAATGGTGGAAAGGATTAAAATAATTACTCTGTATCCCAAGACAAGCTGAACATCTGGGTTATTACCATTGGTTTGGATCCAATACGAATCTCCTCTTCTCCCCTGCTTCCTTAGAAACCTCCAGTTTGCACTCTTCTCTCTGGGAGGGACTACAAATGCCAAGTGCCTAAATACTTCATTCCAGGATGCATTTCTTTCCTTGTGATTCGATGATCCCAAAGGAAAGTGGGAAGAGTGGGCTTGTAGCTGATGGGAATGCAGGTCAGAGATTGAATTCTGTACTTTGAATGAACATTGTAACCATAGAAACGAGTAAAAAGACAACCAAGAGTCTGGTTTACCCAGGCAAATGAATGTTTTTCCTTATTACTTGCAGTGATCCTGTTAAATTCTCCCTAGTTTCTCTCTGCTGAAGTGGCAGGAGCTGTAACAAAATTCATTTATCACCTTATCCTCTCCTGACACACTGACAAGGCCCCCTGTGTTTGTTGATACAAGCTGGCTACATAACAGCACCCCACAACTGCAGCCCCATAACACCTGCTTACTTGTAACAGGTGCTGCTTTTTAAGACCCAAACCTCACAATCTGGATTTACAGGGGGGCCAGCTGCTTAATTTTTGTTTGGCTGTTTTCATCTATGGAGCAGCGGTCCTCTGGAGAGATTGGTGCATTTGAAACCTTATCCTCACCTAAAGAACACTACCAGAATTTTCCTTTTGCTGTGGGCCTCAAGTGCCACAGAGAAGGATAAGAAAAGGATTTGGGCCACTTGCTTCAGCTTTGAGACCAAAATGCTGAGCCAACCAGGCCAGCCTGTGAGCTGCTGGCATTTCAGGAATGCACGCGAAGAATTCAAGTGTTGACTGCATTTCCACTAGTGAATGCACGCTTAGTTGGCAGAGTTTGAGTTGCAATGAAAGTGGCAAATAGAACCTTGCTGTTTCTATTCAGTTTTGCATAATATGGTGTGTTAGCTTAAAAATGTCCACAGTGAACATTGCCATATACATCTATTCTCAAGAAAAATACTGTGGGCAGTTTCTATTCTGGGAGAAACTTCTGGTGAAGAAAAACCTCATTTGGGTGCTACTCATCCTGCTATTTATGTCAAAATAGATGTTTTAATAGCAAACAAGTGGCATTTTATAATATTTACACCAACTCAAAGGTTAGATTCTCCCACAAAGTCTTGACCCAGGCTTTCTTGTCCTTGGGGATTTTTTTTTTGGCAAGGGGCTATTTATGCTAAAAGCTGTGTTTTCAATTTTCAAAAGTAAAAATGACACAAATGCATGGAAAACCAGGAAAGCATAGGAAAGTAACTAAGTAAATAATATACATAATTGATACATATAATATCCCAAGCTAAAAATTATGATTCTGAAGTGTTAATATATTTTGGGGTGTTCACCCGTCTCGGGCTTCCCTGGTAGCTCAGTTGGTAAAGAATCTGCCTGCAATGCAGGAGACTCAAGTTCAATTCCAAGATCGGGAAGATCCACTGGAGAAGGGATAGGCTACCCACTCCAATATTCTTGGGCTTCCCTTGTGGCTCAGCTGATAAAGAGACCTGGGTTCAATCCCTGGGTTGGGAAGATGATCCCCTAGAGAAGGGAAAGGCTACCCACTTTGGCATTCTGGGTTGGAGAATTCCACGGTTTTGCAAAGACTCCTTTCAGAGGGATCACAAAGAACCTCCTGGCCAAGCTGTGATGATGGCTAGGGTCAGGAAAAGGAGAGATAATCAACAAAGACCTACTGTATAGCACAGAGGAGTCTACTCAATAGTCTCTAGTGACCCACATAGAAAAAGAACTGAAAAAGTATGTGTATATACATATATATAACTGAATCACTTTTCTGTACACCTGAAGTAATACAACACTGTAAATCAGCTATACTCCAATATAAAATAAAAATTAACAAAATAATAAAGTGGATGTCATAACCAAAAGAAAAAAGAGAGGATGGTTTGGCTGGGTACTTCATGAGCAAAGGGTGAGACTTTACTGATGAAGTCTCTTGGTGACATTAAGTGCTTGAAGAATCTGCTTTTATCAGAGGAGAGCAGAAAAGTCACAACTTAGTGCTTGCCTGGGAAGAGTATCTGGTTCTCAGGGAAGTACAGAGAAAACCCACGGGACTCCATACTAAGTCAGAGAATCTCCTTCCCCCTTGGAGGCCACTCTTCTTAGAGCTCAAAAGTTTCTGGATCCCACCAGAAACAAGCAGTCACCCTCAGCATCCTCCCATGTCTTATGAGGTGGATGTGGGGAAGGCAGGAGGACCCTCAGATGGACAATGACTCCTCTATCTACCCCATGGGCAGATGGAAGGCATGGCTAGAGCACCCTGTGGATTCAGGAGTGACCACCAGTGGCCTGGTGGGGGTCATCGGCTGGGAGGGGCCTTGGGGTCCAGTTTTCAGAAAAGCAGCTCCTCTGAACTTCCAGTTTGTTCTCCTTACAGAAGACGAGAGTGGGGTGGGAGCTGAAAGCACATGATGAGCTCACCAGCTTCATGGCTTAAAGACCCCTGGTCTACAGCTGCAGCCTGGTTCCACTCCAGGCCTTCAGGTGACTGTGGTCAAATCCTTTCAGTGTCTATCTACCTGGCAAAGGCTAAACACTGGGTCTCCTTGCCACACCAACCCACCCCCTCTATATTCTGCAGACTGCTTCTTGTTGATGCCATTTCACCACCCTTATCTCCAACTGATGATAAATCCTTTCAGTTCTACCTCCAGAATATATTAAGAGCCCCACCCTTCCTAGATTACTGCCTCTTGTCTTTTACTCAAAACATTGCCTCCCAATGGGACCTGCTCTGACCACTTTATTTAAATCACTGCTCCATCTTGATTCTTCTGACAATGTTTTCTTTTCATTTCTCTCTGCTGCACCACCAATTGATCCCATAGGTGTCATGAGTCCTATCCAGAGACAGCCCATTCCTCTACCTCTTGAATCAGGCATAAGTCTGTGACTCTGTGTCCTATAGACTATGACAGAAGTGATGTCATGCAACTTTCAGTCAAGCTAAACTTTGAAGAGAACTGGCAGCTTTAGCTTCCTCCCTAATGGAAAACTTGCTAAGAGATGAGCTCCACTGGAACCCAGACTCCTTCCCCTGGGGAGCTCCAGTCTCACCCAACATATACCTCTGATCAACAGCCCCAGCTTAGCTCTGCCTGCTAGCTTACATCCACCAGCATCCATAAGAGTGGGCCACCTTGGACATGCATTTCCAGGAGCTCCCAAATACCCATGGCACCAGTGACGGTATGTGGAGCAGAAGAACTGCTCAGCTGAGCCCAGCTGACCCACTGAATCATGAGTGGTAACAATATTGCTTTTGTTAAGCCCCCCAGTTTGAGGAGTTTTATTACATAGCAATAGATTACTAGCATAGATATTATATAATTTATGTGCATATTATACCTATTAGTTATCATCTGTTCTCTTTGATTCCTCTCATAGCAAGAATGAATCTCCATGGGGCAGAGACCTTTGATTAGCTCACAAATGTATCCTGAGCACCCACAACAATACCTGGAGCTTAATATACATTTATGGAACAAATGAATAAATGTGCATTAATTTAGGGGCTTCACAGTGGTTCAGTGGTAAAGAAGCTGCCTGCAATGCAGGAGATATAATGCAAGAGACATGGGTTTGATCACTGGGTTAGGAAGAACTCCTGAAGGAGGGCATGTAGACAAATGCATAAACTGTAGGTTTGAGTTTATTTTTTTGTTGCTGTTGCTATTTTAAGGGAAAATTCCTATAGTCATAATTTATTCATTTTTTAAAAAGTAGGACTGACTATTAAATTTATTTTTTTCAGAATTTATCATGTCAATATATCATTTTATTTATTGATGTGGGGCATTATATTAATGTAATTCTTAATCTTGTGTTTCTGTTATATATCTGACTTGGTCTCCAGGGGTTACTCTTATAATGAACTGTATAACTTGATTTTTTTTTTTTGGTAGGCATCTTACCTGTATAATTTTTATTTAAAGAAGTCTGTCTATATTTAGGGCTTCCCTGATGGCCCAGTCGGTAAAAAGTCCATCTCCCACTAAAAAAAAAACCAAAAACTATTTTTGGGGTTTTACATGCTTCATAAAGTGAAGTGATATGATTCCTTTTATACCGTGGAAAATATATATGTTAATATTCATAATAATACAAACAATATTAAAAGCTTTGGACAAAAAACCTGAGTTGCTTGCCAGAGTCACACTACCAGTGATTTACAGACCTGCAACTTTGACATTTCCTTGAATGCATTGTTCTGAAAATAAGCCTTTCCTTGAAGATGATTTTTAAGAAATGTCAAAAATATGCCAGCTGCTATAAAACTGATAAAGCCCATTTTATACAAAGAATTGTACAGATACAACATGAATCAGAAGTTCTCCTTGGCTTTCTGGTTTCCTAGTAAGGAGCAGTGGAGCTTCCTCTGAGATCCTGGCGTGTTTTTACGTTTAGAAACACCTGCAGTGTGGCTGAGATGGATTTAGTTGTTACTACTTTAGAGCCAGACTGCCTGGGAATTAATTTTGCAATAGACTACTTGCACTGCGTGGAGGAAATTCATCTCCCAAGCTTTGCTTCTTCATCTATTAATGTCAGTGGTTATAGAGCCTGCCTCCAGGACTAACTGATTTTTTGTAAGTATTTAGCAGCTGTTGATAAATTTCAAATCTGATATCATCTGAGCATGGTTCCATTTTCCCTTGGCTTTGCAGAAAGGTGAGCAATGGTGTTAAAGGTTAGCAGGTTTTGGGCTCTGGGGTGTTTCGATAATCAGACGATCATTCAAGTTCTCTAACTAGAAAATAAAAGTGAAGGCAAATACAAACTTCCAAATCACTTCAGAAGACAAAGGTCTACACTAATACCCAAGAGCTGAGTAAATTCCTGGTTCCTTCCCCCAGGGAAATGGACCTCAGATTTTAGAATGGCAGGCAAGGGCACTAGAATGGGAATGTAAATTTGTAACAAGGATCTTGGTGCTTCTGATGCTTTAAATCCTGCCTCATTCCTTGCTCCCCTATCACCCTGCCCTTTTTTCCCTTCAGCTGTGTTTATGTTGTTTGTTTGTATCTTATTCGCACTGGAAATGCTGTTTGTCAGCCATCTGCAGGTCCTTGTTGGCGAGTGCTCACATGCAGCATCACACGTGCAGCTCACAGGTCTCCAGCACTCACCGGAGGCCAGGCCAGGGGTCTGTTGTTCTGACTACAGTGAGGCTGTGGTGCTTGGCAGGGGGCTTTGGTGGATCCAGTAACTGTTTATCTCCTGTTGTTTATCATATCACTCTGGAGCTAACCAAGCAGCCTCCCTTGTCTTTCACGTTCCATGGGGATTTATGATCTGATTCTTCGGAGACCAGGCCCTGCTGACTCTCCCACGCTGGTGGGAGCCTTTTTCCGGGGTCTTAAATCATCTGCAGTCTATGGGACAACTTTAAATTCATTTCCCATCCATCTGCCCCTGGAAGAGACAGTCACATCAATATTCCAGCTCTGAAGAAAGGCTAGTCCCTGTGAAATGAATGTGTTCAGAAAAACAAATGGTGTCCAATTGATGCCTTGGTTAACATTGGTGCCATAGGGAGATGTACATAAAAATGACTATGAGGAGTATTGAACTAGTTCCTTCTGTTCCTCCCTCTGTGTGAGAAGTGTGACTTGTGGTATATGTGGATGAGGTGGGGCAGGACCTCAAGGGGCAGAATAGAAAGAGCCTGCCATTTACACCAAAGCATCTTTGAAACCAAGACGCCAGTTCTTTCATGTTGTATAGCAAAACCAATACAATATTGTAAAGTAATTAACCTCCAATTAAAATAAATACATTTATATGTATAAAATAAAGATAAAAAAAGTTGTCCCATGAAGAAACAGCCCCTGCCCTCTGTCCTGGAGGTTGAAGAATGATCGAGGAGGGTTTGGAAGGATAGATTTGCAACAGAGAGGATGTGGAGCTAGGAAAACAGGTAGGCAAACTGCCCAGAGGGGTGAGGCTCTGAGCACAGATCCCAGGAAATAAGTTCAGCAAAATATGCTGTGACTGCCCCNAAACAGCCCCTGCCCTCTGCCCTGGAGGTTGAAGAATGATCCAGGAGGGTTTGGAAGGATAGATTTCCAACAGAGAGGATGTGGAGCTAGGAACACAGGCAGGCAAACTGCCCAGAGGGGTGAGGCTCTGAGCACAGATCCCAGGAAATAAGTTCAGCAAAATATGCTGTGACTGCCCCCTTCCCCCACACAAGAGCTCAAGAGAGGCTTAGAGCTTCAGGCAAAGGCATGAGCAATCCTTTCCCCAAAGCAGAAGTGTTAAGTCAAGCAGAACGAAGAGTGGCAGCCGTGTCTCCCAGCTAAGTGGGCGCCCAAGATCCTTTCTCCCTGAAGCTCATCTCCTTCCTCTCTGAGCAGAAGGGGTGCTGGTGTCATTTGTTAAGATATATTCTGAAATGACTACTGCTCAGATTTCCCCACAACATTTTATTATGAAAATTTTCAAAAATATTGACAATTGAGGTCTTCCCTGGTAGGTCAGATGGAAAAGAATCTGCCTGTAATGAAGAAGACCCAGGTTTGATCCCTGGGTCAGGGAGAAAACCTGGAGAAGGGAAGGCAACCCACTCCAGTATTCTTGCCTGGAGAAATCCATGGATACGGAACCTGGTAGGTTCCAGTCCATGGGGTCCCAAAGAGTCAGACTTGAAAGAGTGACTAATGCTATTGACAGCTGAAATAATTTTATAGTGAAGACCCGTTTCCCTGCACCCTAAAACATTTTGCTATACAGTGTGTACTTTATTCTCTATAGGTTCCACTATCCATTCATCAATGTGTCTTATTTGTTGCTAAATTTCAGAGTAAGTTGCAGACATGTTAGCTNGAAATAATTTTATAGTGAAGATCCATTTCCCTGCACCCTAAAACATTTTGCTATACAGTGTGTACTTTATTCTCTATGGGCTCCACTATCCATTCATCAATGTGTCTTATTTGTTGCTAAATTTCAGAGTAAGTTGCAGACATGTTAGCTTGTTTTCAGTCATGGCATTTGATTAATTTTAAAACTCCAAAAATAATTTTAAAAAGAGGTGATATTTTATAATTATTAATGGGGGAAAATACAAGCTAAAAATACCTGCTTCTCCTGAAGGCTGAGATAGGCAGTCCTTCCAGAAAATAAGATTGGTATCGACCAGGGTTCTTGATCTTCTCCAATCAATACAAATTGACTAGAAGCCAGACAAGGAATTCAGTCAAGGCTTTATTGGGGTCCCCTTTGCAGCAGCGGGAAGCAGAAACAAACATAGGTTCCCTTGCTCACTCACTCTCTAAGAGGGGGCAAGCTTGTTCCTCGTACGGGGTGCAGGTAGGGATGTGTGCCCAGGGATAGGGCTGGAGGTGAGGCGTAGGTCATTTTCCCACCCTTAGTGGTAGTATGCAGGGGGCATACGCCGTACCCTGTTTCTACTTCAGGCTCTTCAGAAATAGCATTTTTTTTTCTTTGTATCTTTTGTCCAGAATTTTCCCCAACTGTGCATGCATATGGCTATTTTTAATTTCTTATATAAGTTTCTTTGTATTTTCTTGCTAGAGGAGAGGTTCTTCCAGGTGCAAGCACTGCAGCAAAAAGTCCTAGGTCCCAGTCCTGTCTCAAGATGATTAAGAAAATCATCTTTGGTAGCCACTATCAATAACCAACATTTACAGGCTCCCATCAGGTACAGAGAGATGTGAGCTGCAGGCTGGAAGTCTGGGGTGAAGTCAGCAGGGTGGGATAGTAGGATTCAGGGCACAGGGCTGAGGGCAACCCAGGAAGTGGCACCAAGGATAAAAATGCAAATTGGAAATCAAGTCCCATTAAGGTTTCACTTTAGAGGGGAGTCTGCAAGATGCCAGCCTGGAATAAGGAAACGTGAGGGAGAGAGTCTGATACCACAGCAAGAGAGTACAAAGTTAAAGGAAGAACGGGAAAAAAAAATCCCAGATCCTCTACAGTAGCCATGAGCTCCCAGTGAGTTCATAGTCTAGCTCCTAGTGAAACATAGGGCCTGGCATGTGCTCACACAGATTCTTCACTGTTTAATGATGATCGAATTTGAGATAGAAGGACAACTTCTTAGCTGCATAAGGCACACAAGTACCACCATCTGTTTAGCCTTCTAGCCTAGAAAGATGCTCCATTCTTTCCATTACCTGGGAACAAGTATGATAACATAAAAAGCTGTCTGTAATTATAAGAGTTCTATGTTTAATATAACATGTGCAAGTGTGATTATCTGAGAAAGTGACGTATTCATTACACAGTGTTTCCAAATAATCGAACATCTATCGTTTTTTAGAGCCTTTGGGAACTCACTTTGTAGCACATAGTCCTATTTCCAGGGTATCATTTGATAATGGGAATCCCAGTCCTGTGGCCTGGACTTTTTACCAGCTGATATATATATTTTAATTGACATACAGTTGTTTTATGATGTCGTATTAGTTTCTGCTATACAGAAACTATTCAGTTATACATATGCATACATGCTATTTAAATATTCTTTTCTATTACGGTTTATCACAAGATATCACAAGACTTCTTTAAGTTAGCTAAGTTACCTCCAAAGCAGCAGAAAATGGAAACCAGTATTTCAGAGAATCAGATGTGGGGTGGTTTTACTTTCCCTTACTCATTTCTTCATTGGAGCTATTCTGGGGGAAAAACATGGACACATTTTGCCCCTCAGCATCTGTGACTGTCTTGCTTTAGCAAAGGCTGCTGCCTGGAGCCCTTCCTAATGCTTCCAGCCACACCTGTGTGGATGTGGACTGGACCTTCCATACATTCAGCCCTGCAATTATGCTCTATTTTATGTGCTAAGTTTCACATATGTAGAGAGAAATCCTCCACTTACGAATCAAAAGAACTGTGTTCAAGTTTTCCTGTGTTCAGCTGTAATCATGCATGTGTGCCTGTGTGCTAAGTTGCTGCAGTCATGTCTGACTCTTTGTGACCCAATGAAACAAGACTTTCCAAGCTCCTCTGTCTATGGGATTCTCCAGGCAAGAATACTGGAGTAGGTTGCCATGCCCTCCTCCAGGGATCTTTCAAACCAAGGGATTAAACCCGCATCTCCTGTGGTTCCTGCACTGGAGACAGAATCTTTGCTGCTGAGACACCAGGGAAGCCTGCAATCATGCATACTTTACATCAACTTTCATTTCACATTGTAAGCAAAGCTGAGAGGTAAGTAGCAAATGTTTCATGAGGATGAGGGCTAATATTGATGACAAGCCCCTCCCAGAGTGTCTAGTATTTAACAAGTGCTCNTAGTCCTATTTCCAGGGTATCATTTGATAATGGGAATCCCAGTCCTGTGGCCTGGACTTTTTACCAGCTGATATATATATTTTAATTGACATACAGTTGTTTTATGATGTCGTATTAGTTTCTGCTATACAGAAACTATTCAGTTATACATATGCATACATGCTATTTAAATATTCTTTTCTATTACGGTTTATCACAAGATATCACAAGACTTCTTTAAGTTAGCTAAGTTACCTCCAAAGCAGCAGAAAATGGAAACCAGTATTTCAGAGAATCAGATGTGGGGTGGTTTTACTTTCCCTTACTCATTTCTTCATTGGAGCTATTCTGGGGGAAAAACATGGACACATTTTGCCCCTCAGCATCTGTGACTGTCTTGCTTTAGCAAAGGCTGCTGCCTGGAGCCCTTCCTAATGCTTCCAGCCACACCTGTGTGGATGTGGACTGGACCTTCCATACATTCAGCCCTGCAATTATGCTCTATTTTATGTGCTAAGTTTCACATATGTAGAGAGAAATCCTCCACTTACGAATCAAAAGAACTGTGTTCAAGTTTTCCTGTGTTCAGCTGTAATCATGCATGTGTGCCTGTGTGCTAAGTTGCTGCAGTCATGTCTGACTCTTTGTGACCCAATGAAACAAGACTTTCCAAGCTCCTCTGTCTATGGGATTCTCCAGGCAAGAATACTGGAGTAGGTTGCCATGCCCTCCTCCAGGGATCTTTCAAACCAAGGGATTAAACCCGCATCTCCTGTGGTTCCTGCACTGGAGACAGAATCTTTGCTGCTGAGACACCAGGGAAGCCTGCAATCATGCATACTTTACATCAACTTTCATTTCACGTTGTAAGCAAAGGTGAGAGGTAAGTAGCAAATGTTTCATGAGGATGAGGGCTAATATTGATGACAAGCCTCTCCCAGAGTGTCTAGTATTTAACAAGTGCTCAATAAATGCACTTCTGATGTGATAACATGCATATCATACTTAGTAGCATCATATATGTAGGCATGTATTTCACATTTTTATAGTAAGCACTCAGTAGATATTCAGTGAGTTGAAAGAAAGGTTTACATTAGGGAAATACTTTAAAAATATTTAAATTATATTGATGATCATTAAAAGCCCTATAATTAGAGAAATCTATGTAAAACTCAGACAGGAAATCATGTTTTTAGAGGAACCATGGTAATATTTTGACATGAGCTGAGTCAGTAAATCACAATGTGTTGCCATGGCCTAGAAAGCAGGGAGACCCCTACACTGAAGACACCCATCTCCTCAGCTCCAGCCATCTTAGCTTCCATCCATCAGAACTCCTGGCCCAGGGTGGGAGTGGGAGGGGACTAAGCACCAGCTTTCCCATGCATCTTTGCGTGTGTCCTGCCCAAAGTTCCCTGGAATTCTATACGCATCACTCTGGAGAGAGGAGTGAGATGAAATGCTCAGGACTTCAGCGTTCTCAAACCCTCTTCAAATTGCAGTAGCTAAGCTTTTGTCTGTGGTCTATTTGAAGCCCCCATACGAAATGTCCAATAAAAATGGTTGGGCTATTAAAACATAAGTTACACATTGAATGATCCAGTCCTCAGCGTTCAGGTGCTGAGAGATTGACAAGAAGCTGTCAAAATCATGCTATTTTGCACTCATTGAGCCAAGATATGAGCCTGTCTCCTTCACTGACTGTCAATCTGCAACCACTACTGTCCTGTAATGTGGCTGATGGCTGTAGGGGCACAGAGGTAGGGCTGAGAAGCTGAGGTGTCAGCCCCTAAGACAATTCTAGAGAAAACACTCTGTTTATTGAAAGTTTTTGAGTCTGCTCTCTCAGCTAACATGCCTCTGTGTTCCATATCCAGGATCTGGCTGCTTGGCTCATGGAATTTCATTGGCTGGTGTAGGAAGGTTGTTTGCCATGAGCTGTCTCCATCAGGGGCACCCTCTGTCTTGCTGCACCCACTTCTCTCCTTGGCCTCATTCGTAAGTCTCACCTTCATAAAGTAGCTCTTAGTTGTTTTTACTCACACTTCTGACACCAAATGTGTGGCTTTTTTCTCAGGCCAAGTAGTTCTCCAGTTCTGTGTGGACACAACTGGGTGTGTAACAATTTAATTAAATTCTGACACTATCTGGAACTAGTGCAAACCCTACAGGTTAAGGGTTTAGTCCAACAAGATTGCTCCCTGTCCGATGCTAGTTGCAAATCCCAGGTTATCACCTGAATTGACCAACTTGCTAAAAATTGAGGGTTCCTAAAACCATCTCCTTAGATGTGATAATTTGCTAGAACAACTTACAGAACTCAGGAAAGTGTTTCACTTACTTTTACCAATTTGTGATAAAAGATACAACTCTGGAATAGCCAGAAGGAAGAGATATGTAGGCCAGGGTGTGGGAAAGGGGCTCAAGGCATCCATGACTTCTCAGTATCTTGATGTATTCACTAACTTGGAAGCTCCCTGAACCTCATTGCTCCAGGTAGCTCAGTTGGTAAAGAATCTGCCTGCAATGCAGAAGACTAGGTTCAATCCCTGGGTTGGGGAGATCCCCAGGAGAAGGAATTGACAACTCACTCCAGTATTCTTGCTTAGGAAATCCCATGGACAGAAGTACCTGCTGGCCTACAGTCCATGGAGTCACAAGAATCAGACATGACTTAACAACTGAACCAGCAACCACCATGTAGATTTCATTATTTAGGCAGCGTTGATTAAATCTTCAGACATTGGTGACTGAACTCAATCTCCACTCCCTGGAGAGGGAGAAGTCAGGGGTTGGAGTCAAAAATTCTAACCCTTGGATTATGCTTTGGTATTTGTGGAATATGGCCCCCATTTTGAAGCTACACAGGGGCCCCAGTCATGGCACCACTCTCATCACCCTGGAGATTTCAAGGGTTTTAAGAGTTGTGTTCCAGGAAGCAGAAGAACAAGCAAATGTATATTTTCTTATTGTACCACATTGGGATTTCTCTGAAAATCCTGAGGTCTTCAAGGTCTGCAAATTAAGTTAGAGCACAATAAGGATGGGCCTCTATTTCTGCTACCGTGACCCTCCAGGTGACTTTTGAAGCTACCTCAGTGTCTTTTGGGGTCTACTGATGTGGTGCTCATTGGTTTGCAGTAGGCTAAAGGATGACTGAGACTTGCTGATAGGTGTCTACACATGTTCCCACTAAACAAATGACCTGGACCTGTGAGAGTAACGGTGTTTCATTGTTGTTTCTGTCTGGAGCTTTTTTTCCCTCCATGAATCCTTGGGATATATTGGATTATGCACACAGATATCCAGCCCTCCTTCTACCCTTGGTGTACAGTTTACATTCCTATCTTAGGGACCTTAGGACTGGCCAGTGAAATGCAGGCAGAAATGACAGAATGCCAGTTCTGGTACTTGGAGAGGCACTGAAGGTTTCTGTGTGCTCTTTTGGATACTGTACTCTTTTTTTCACAGTGAGACAATGCTTCATTGAGCAAGAGAAATGTAACAGACCTGGAATCAAGCCATAGCCTTGAGCCAAAGCCTGCAAACCGTTGTCTACTTACCTGTGAGTGAGAAAAATAAAATGCTTACTGTCTAGGCCACTGGGTTTGGAAAAATTCTTTCTAGTGAAACTGTGGAAATAACTGACTGATGTCTTCTTTTCCTTAACAAATCTTTATGCCTCAAGGGGAAGTTCTCTCTCTCTGCTGTGGTCCCCCATTAGAGCACTTGGTACACTGCATCAATTTAAGTTCATGCTTACATCTATTTTAGGATGACGGTCCTTAGAGCAGAGACCCCACCATTCATATATTCATCCACTCATTCACAGAGAATTTGTCACAGAGTGGATCTGTAATAAATGACTATGCATTGTATGACTGTATTTTTATTTATGTATGTATATATTTAGCTTTGTCAGGCCTTAGCTGTGGCCTGCAGTGAGTGCATGGACTCTCCAGGGGTGGATCATGGGCTTAGTTACTCAGAGCCATGTGAGATCTTAGTTCCCTAACCAGGGATCAAACCCATATCCCCTGCAATGCATTCTTAACCAATGGACCACCAGGGAAGTCCTGCATGATTGTGTTATTCATTAAGAACTTCTATACTTAATATTGACTATTTTGTTGGATTCTTTACTAGACATGACTAGAAAAGCAAGAGCTCATGGGCTCAAATGATCAGGTCAGAAGACAGTGATGGGGAAGAAGACTGAATATAGTCATGAGAATTTTGTGTATTCTAATTTCATACTACTACAGAACATTCCAAATTGACCTACATAACTGCTTATACCTAATTTGAAGAATTGATGCTTTTGAACTGTGGTATTGGAGAAGACTCTTGAGAGTCCCTTGAACTGCAAGGAGATCCAACCAGTCCATCCTAAAGGAAATCAGTCTTGAATATTCATTGGAAGGACTGATGTTGAAGCTGAAATTCCAGTACTTTGGCCACCCGATGCAAAGAGCCGACTCATTTGAAAAGACCCTGATGATGGGAAAGAGTGAAGGCAGGAGGAGAAGGGGACAACAGAGGATGAGATGGTTGGATGGTATCACAGACTCAATGGACATAAGTTTGAGTAAGCTACAGGAGTCGGTAATGGACAGGGAGGCCTGGTGTGCTGCAGTCCACGGGGTCGCAAAGTGTTGGGCATGACTGAACTGAACTGAATTTTAACTAAATCAATCTTTGTTGCCTAAATGAATGATGCTTTTGCAATACAAAAAAAATGCTTTAAAAAATTTTGTGAAGATTTATTCTCATTGCCTTGGGTGTGCAAAGCCAATATAGCGTCTTTTGCTAGTAGCAGATCTAATGGTCCTAATGGGCTCCCATCTCACTAGGTAAAGGAGTGATGGCTTTCAATCATCTTAGCCTAGGCTTCCCAGAGGAAAACTCAGAAAATGTAAGTGTAAGCAGTTTATGTGAGAGAGGAAATCCCAAGAACCTGAGAGGGGCAGATGTGAGATGCGTGATATTAGCAAATTAACCACCAAGGGGACAGGAGCTTAGCCCCACTGGGGAGTTCTGGGAGCCTGCGTAGCATGTATGCTAAGAACTACCTCAGGGTAGTTCAGAACTCCCTCAGAGCTGGGTAGTTCAGACCTCAGAACTACCCAGCTCTGAGGGAGGAGCTGGGTATTAGCATGTGGATTCCTGACCATCCTGCTGAAGGCTGCTCCTGAGACCTTTTGGTTTTCTGGCATTTCACATCTACTCCTGCTGGAGGAGATTCTGCAGGATGTGGATACGCCTGAGAGGATATAAGCAGAGTGCTACCTGACTCCCTTGCACTCAGACAGTACAATGCACGTTTAAAATATCACTGTCTTAATGCGAATTGATACAGCCACTGTGAACTGTATAGTTCAGTTCACTTCAGTTGCTCAGTTGTGTCCGACTCTTTGCTACTCCATGGACTGCAGTATGTCAGGCCTCCTNATTTTTATTTATGTATGTATATATTTAGCTTTGTCAGGCCTTAGCTGTGGCCTGCAGTGAGTGCATGGACTCTCCAGGGGTGTATCATGGGCTTAGTTACTCAGAGCCATGTGAGATCTTAGTTCCCTAACCAGGGATCAAACCCATATCCCCTGCAATGCATTCTTAACCAATGGACCACCAGGGAAGTCCTGCATGATTGTGTTATTCATTAAGAACTTCTATACTTAATATTGACTATTTTGTTGGATTCTTTACTAGACATGACTAGAAAAGCAAGAGCTCATGGGCTCAAATGATCAGGTCAGAAGACAGTGATGGGGAAGAAGACTGAATATAGTCATGAGAATTTTGTGTATTCTAATTTCATACTACTACAGAACATTCCAAATTGACCTACATAACTGCTTATACCTAATTTGAAGAATTGATGCTTTTGAACTGTGGTATTGGAGAAGACTCTTGAGAGTCCCTTGAACTGCAAGGAGATCCAACCAGTCCATCCTAAAGGAAATCAGTCTTGAATATTCATTGGAAGGACTGATGTTGAAGCTGAAATTCCAGTACTTTGGCCACCCGATGCAAAGAGCCGACTCATTTGAAAAGACCCTGATGATGGGAAAGAGTGAAGGCAGGAGGAGAAGGGGACAACAGAGGATGAGATGGTTGGATGGTATCACAGACTCAATGGACATAAGTTTGAGTAAGCTACAGGAGTCGGTAATGGACAGGGAGGCCTGGTGTGCTGCAGTCCACGGGGTCGCAAAGTGTTGGGCATGACTGAACTGAACTGAATTTTAACTAAATCAATCTTTGTTGCCTAAATGAATGATGCTTTTGCAATACAAAAAAAATGCTTTAAAAAATTTTGTGAAGATTTATTCTCATTGCCTTGGGTGTGCAAAGCCAATATAGCGTCTTTTGCTAGTAGCAGATCTAATGGTCCTAATGGGCTCCCATCTCACTAGGTAAAGGAGTGATGGCTTTCAATCATCTTAGCCTAGGCTTCCCAGAGGAAAACTCAGAAAATGTAAGTGTAAGCAGTTTATGTGAGAGAGGAAATCCCAAGAACCTGAGAGGGGCAGATGTGAGATGCGTGATATTAGCAAATTAACCACCAAGGGGACAGGAGCTTAGCCCCACTGGGGAGTTCTGGGAGCCTGCGTAGCATGTATGCTAAGAACTACCTCAGGGTAGTTCAGAACTCCCTCAGAGCTGGGTAGTTCAGACCTCAGAACTACCCAGCTCTGAGGGAGGAGCTGGGTATTAGCATGTGGATTCCTGACCATCCTGCTGAAGGCTGCTCCTGAGACCTTTTGGTTTTCTGGCATTTCACATCTACTCCTGCTGGAGGAGATTCTGCAGGATGTGGATACGCCTGAGAGGATATAAGCAGAGTGCTACCTGACTCCCTTGCACTCAGACAGTACAATGCACGTTTAAAATATCACTGTCTTAATGCGAATTGATACAGCCACTGTGAACTGTATAGTTCAGTTCACTTCAGTTGCTCAGTTGTGTCCGACTCTTTGCTACTCCATGGACTGCAGTATGTCAGGCCTCCTTGTCTATTACCAACTCCCAGAGTTTACTCAAACTCATGTCCATTGAGTCAGTGATGCCATCCAACCATCTCATCCTCTGTTGTCCCCTTCTTCTCTCACGTCAATCTTTCCCAGCATCAGGGTCTTTTCCAATGAGTCAGCTCTTCGCATCAGGTGGCCAGAGTATTGGAGTTTCAGCTTCAGCATCAGTCCTTCCAATGAACATTCAGGACTTATTTCCTTTAGGATGGACTAGTTGGATCTCCTTGCAGTCCAAGGGACTCTCAAGAGCCTTCTCCAACACCACAGTTCAAAAGCATCAATTCTTCGGCACTCAGCTTTCTTTATAGTCCAACTCTCACATCCATACATGACTACTGGAAAAACCATAGCCTTGACTAGATGGACCTTTGATGGCAAAGTAATGTCTCTGCTCTTTAATAGGCTGTCTAGGTTGGTCATAACTTTCCTTCCAAGGAGTAAGCATCTTTTAATTTCATGGCTGCAGTCACCATCTGCAGTGATTTTGAAGCCCCCCCAAATAAAGTCTGCCACTGTTTCCACTGTTTCACCATCTATTTGCCATGAAGTGATGGGACTGCATGCCATAATCTTTGTTTTCTGAATGTTGAGCTTTAAGCCAACTTTTTCACTCTACTCTTTCAGTTTCATCAAGAGGCTCGTTAGTTTTTCTTTGCTTTCTGCCATAAGGGTGGTGCCATCTGCATATTTGAGGTCTATCTCCATCTATGGATGGAGAACTGTGTAGAAGGTCCTTTAAAAACTAAAAATATGGTAATGTGTATATTTCAGTGTTACTCTTTCAATCCGTCCCTGCTTCTCCTTTCCATATGTACACCTAAAACTGATTTATGTTGATGTATGGCAGAAACTAACACAATATTGTAAAACAATTATCCTCCAATTAAAAAAAATGAACAAACTAAAAATAGAGCTACCGTAAGACACAGCAATCCCACTCCTGGGCAAACCTGAGGAAACCATAATAATTCAAAAAAACACATGCACCCCAATGTTCATTGTAGCATTATTTACAATAGTCAGGAGAGGGAAACAACCAACCTGTCCATCAAAAGAGGAGTGGGTAAAGAAGATGTGGTACTTATATACAATGGAATATTACTGAGTCATAGAAAGGAACAGAATTGTTCCATTTGCAGAGATGTGGATAGACCTAGAGACTGTCATACAGAGCAAAGTATTTCAGAAAGAGAAAAACAAATATCGTATAAATTGCTTATATGTGGACTCTAGAAAAATTATACAGATGAATTTACTTGCAAAACAAAAAGAGAGACATAGATGTAGAAAACAAATGTATGGATACCAAGATGGATCAACATGTATACTATTACGTATAAAATAGATAACTAATGAGAACTGACTAGATAGTACGGGGGCTTCCTCTGTTGCTCAGATGGTAAAGAATCTGCCTGCCATGTTAGTGACCCAGGTTTGATATCTGGGTCAGGAAAGTCCCTTGGAGAAGAGAATGGCAACCCACTCTAGTATTCTTTCCTGAAGAATTCCATGGGTAGAGAAACCTAGTGGGCTATAGTTCACAGGATTGCAAAGAGTCAGACACGACTGAGCAGCTTTCACTTAACTTCACAAAACAGATGACTAATGAGAACCGAACATATAGCACAGGGAACTCTACTCAATGCTCTGTGATGATCTAAATGGGAAGAAAAATAATAAAAGAGGGGATAATATATATGTATAGTTGACTCATTTTGCAGTACAGCCAAAATTAACACAATATTGTAAAATAACTATACCACAATAAAAGCTAATAAAAATTTAAAATGTTCATAAGAGAAAAAAGAGAGGCTAAAATGTTAATAGGGATGAGAGGACAGGCCACATGTTTTCCTCTTTAACCTTTTTTTCTTAATTTCCAAATGAACTAATTTTTGCAATGATTACATCTTACTTTTGTGAATAAAAAAGAAAAATTTAAAATGTTGAACAACAATAAAATATAATTTCAAGTAAATTTAAAAAATAGTCTTTTGAGATTTAAACTGCATCATTTTGATGAGAGTAGAGACTCTTTTGAGAAGTTGTTTCTTCAAGAATTCTTCTTTCATTCCTCTCTCCAATCTAACAGTGGGGAATATATTTTTTAGACATCCTAGTGATAGGAAAAGCCTTCCAAAGTGGCTCAGTGGCAAAGAATCTGGCTGCCATCATAGGCAATGCAAGAGATGGGTTTGATTCCTGGCTTGGGATGATCCTTGGGATGAGGAAATGGCAACCCACCCCGGTATTCTTGCCTGGAAAATTGTATGGACAGAAAAGATAAAGCATTAACTCTGACGTCCTTGAAATTCACCTGGTTTCTCTTCTTTGTGGCTGTCAATGAACTCTAGTCTCATCTGGCTCCTTGGGGTGTTTCGTCCACACCTTCATTGAAGTCCTCATCTCCAGCCTTTCTTATTGATCCCCAGGCCTTGGTATCCTTGAACGTCTCTGACTGATCTCTAGGTGGCCCATAACCTCCCTGAGGCCAATCGCAACTCTTTTCCAGAGCACACAGGAACATCTGGGTCCCTTAGGGGACACGTATGAGGAAGAAAGGACACTACGTTAATCTCATTCATCTCACTACATTTAAGCTATTTCATTTCATCACCGGCACACAGATGAGTGAGCAGTACCAGGGGTTCCAAATGGGGAATGTGTCTTTGATTTGAGTTTTTCTTTCATCCACTTAGCATGCTCCCTTAGGTCCTTGAGTAACTTGCGAGAAAAGATGGGATGCAGATGTCTTTCTGCCCATCTTCCTTCTCTCTCCTCCTCTGTTTCTATCTCATCTCTCTTCATGAAGATCTGTAACAATAGATTTTACTTTGTATCACATCCTTGTCTCTCCAGCCCTGGCTAACACTAAATTTGAATCTCGCATTGCCCACATCTGGATCTTAATGGAAACTTAAAAAAAACAGAAACAAAAATGAAAATCCTTGGCTTTCAGAATGAATGTTTTTCTGTGGATTTGAAAATTATTTTCTGGATGTCAGAGTCCGATAATGAATCATTCTTTTTAGTATTTAATCGCTGGTGCAAATGAATGCTTTTGGCAGAGTGAAGTGAGATCAGATGCAAAAAAAAGAAAAGAACATTAATATAATTCAACAATATCATTCCCTATTTCACTTTAGTATTTTCTTTTGAAATGTGAGACCATGATCAGAAAAAAATTCAATCATTCTTGCCTATTCTTTCTTCCATATCCTCCATCCATCATTTGAAGTTTCTGTAAATTCAGTTTTGAAACTGAGTATGCTAAGTTGCTTCAGACACGTCTGACTCTTTACAACCCTATGGGCTATAACCTGCCAGGCTCCTCTGTTCATGGGATTCTCCAGGCAAGAATACTAGAGTGGGTTGCCATGCCCTTCTCCAGGGGATCTTCCCGACCCAGGAATCGAACCTGCGTTTCTTTATGTCTCCAGTAGTGGTAGGCGGGTTCTTTACCACTAGTGCCACCTGTTCTTTACCATAGCAGTCACAGTGATTGCCTCTGTAAGAAAGAGAAATCTAATTCTGTTTAAGCAGCAGGACCTTCCAGTTCCAGCAACAGAATCACAGGGGTCAGGCTTTCTCTGTCTCTGACAGCCTCAGCTTTGCCATGAGCAGCTTCCTTCATGGAAACAATACAGGTTGTGCCATTGTAAGCACCTTATCCTGGCATGGCAATTTCCAGAGGAAGATAGGGACCTCTTGTTGGACCTTCCTCTAAAGAATGAGGCATCTGCAGCAGACACTGGGCTGTACCATCTGAACACTTCTCTGGGGGATGGAGACTTTACTTCCCAGTCTCTAGGACTGATGATATCTCATTGCTGAGTTTCTCCCCAGGAATTGAACTCATCCAAACAAAGCTTCTCGCAAAGGGCACACTCTTTCCCTGGGATCTGAACCCCAAGTCACCTCGTAACCAGTGCTAGTCCCAGTTCTCCTTTAGACAGACTGACATCTTGTTGCAACCAAATGGAGTTCAACTTTCCACTCTGCTCAATGCTATTTCCCTCCCTTCTTTACAGATTGTGTTCTTGCAGGCACTCCCTGATAAATCTCTTGTCTTTAAAACCCTGCTACTGAATACTTCTCCAAAAGAACTCACTCCAAGAGAGTACACATGAGGAGTGGTCCTAGGAAGCTGATCTAACATGATATTTTGGATAAAGACCACTTGTCACTCAGCTGTTGATAAGGACCTCATCATTGATAATAGCCCTTGGCAATCAGTAGCAGTGCAATTGTTAAAACTTTTATCAGTGGCAAAGTAGAATCAGAACCTGGGAAGAGAATGCAAGATAACACATGCTTTTCTCAGGATCTACCACTCCTATTCTCTTGGTTGTTGTTCAGCTGCTCAGTCATGTCCAACTCTTTGTGATCCCATGGACTGCAGCATGCCAGACTTCAGCATGCCAGACTTCCATGTCCTTCACCATCTCTGGGAGATGCTCAAACTCATGTTCTTTGAGTCCATGATACCATCCAACCATCTCATCCTATCACATCCTTCTCCTCCTGCCTCAATCTTTCCCAGAGGGGTCTTTTCCGATGAGTCAGGCCTTCGAACCAGGTGGCCAAAATATTGCAGCTTCAGCATAAGTCCTTTCAGTGAATATTCAGGATTGATTTCTTTAGGATCAAATGGTTTGATCTCTTTGCAGTCCAAGGGACTCTATCCTCGTGGACACCAGACAAATAATGAAGGTCAAGTCACAGTCTCACCTGGCCAGGGAAGCACTGCAAAGGAGGAGAGAGACCATGACCTTCAGGAGCTGGGGGAATCTCACCAACATGAACCATTAGGAAACAGAAGAGAATCTAGTGGGTGGATCCTGAGGGAAATGACCCAAGAAAAGAGGAACACAAAGTTGGATAAGAAGAGTTTATTAGTATAGAAACAATCTCCCTGATCTAGGATCTGTGCTCATGCTCAATTGTGCCCAACTCTTTGCAACCCCATGGACTGTAGCCCACCAGGCTCCTTGGATCATGGGATTTTCCAAGCAAGAATACTGGAGTGGGTTACCATTTCCTACCCCAGGGGATCTTCCTAACCCAGGGATTGAACAGACGTCTCCTGAGGCTCCTGCATTGGCAGGCAGATTCTTTACCACTGCACCACCTGGGAGACCTGATCTAGGACCTAACACCTTGTCAGAGGACCCCAGGATATGATGCTGACCTTCTGATGGAGGTTTCTTGAAAGCTTGAAAAAGTGCCCATACTAAGAGATGTGGAAATACCAGCCCCACCTTGGCAAGAAGTGGCAGAAGAGATCAACAGGCTGGGAGAAGTCACATAGTAGAGTGGATATAAAGTAAGGCTGGGAATGCCACCAGTCAAATAGGATCCATGCAAGAATTCAGAAGGAACTTCTTTCAAAATCAGTAGGAAATGCCCTGTGAAAGGCATCATTAAGGAGCTCAGAGGTGATTAATTTATTTTTAATTGAAGGATATTGCTTTACAGAATTTTGTTGTTTTCTGTCAAACATCAACATGAATCAGCCATAGGTGTACCTGTGTCCCCTCCCTCTTGAACCTTCCCCCATCTGCTTCCCCATCCCACCCCTCTAGTTGATACAGAGCCCCTGTTTGAGTTCCCTGAGACATACAGTAAATTCCCATTGGCTATCTATGTTATATATGCTAATGTTAGATTCCATGTTACTCTCTCTGTACATCTCCACCTCTCCTCTTCTCTCCCCACATCCATAAGTCTGCTCTCTATGTCTGTTTCTCCACTGCTGCCTTACTGATAAATTCATCAGTATGATCTTTCTAGATTCCATATTTATGCATTTGGACTGGAATGGGTGAATTTAACTCAGATGACCATTATATCTACTATTGTGGGCAGGAATCCCTCAGAAGAAATGGAGTAGCCATCATGGTCAACAAAAGAGTCTGAAATACAGTACTTGAATGCAGTCTCAAAAACGACAGAATGATCTCTGTTCATCTCCAAGGCAAACCATTCAATATGGCGGTAATGCGAGTCTATGCCCCAACCAGTAATGCTGAAGAAGCTGAAGTTGAATGGTTTTATGAAGACTTACAAGACCTTTTAAAACTAACACCTAAAAAAGATGTCCTTTTCATTATAGGGGACTGGAATGCTAAAGTAGGAAGTCAGGAAACACCTGGAGTAACNATTCAAAAGCAGAGACATTACTTTGCCGACTAAGGTCCGTATAGTCAAGGCTGTGGTTTTTCCAGTGGTTATGTATGGATGTGAGAGTTGGACTGTGAAGAAGGCTGAGCGCCGAAGAATTAATGCTTTTGAAGTGTGGTGTTGGAGAAGACTCTTGAGAGTCCCTTGGACTGCAAGGAAATCCAACCAGTCCATTCTGAAAGAGGTCAGCCCTGGGATTTCTTTGGAAGGAATGATGCTGAAGCTGAAACTCCAGTACTGTGGCCACCTCGTGTGAAGAGCTGACTCAGTGGAAAAGAGTTTGATGCTGGGAAGGATTGGGGGCAGGAGGAGAAGGGGAGGACAGAGGATGAGATGGCTGGATGGCATCATTGACTTGATGANTGCTGAAGCTGAAACTCCAGTACTGTGGCCACCTCGTGTGAAGAGCTGACTCAGTGGAAAAGAGTTTGATGCTGGGAAGGATTGGGGGCAGGAGGAGAAGGGGAGGACAGAGGATGAGATGGCTGGATGGCATCATTGACTTGATGAACGTGACTCTGAGTGAACTCTGGGAGTTGGTGATGGACAGGGAGGCCTGGCGTGCTGCGATTCATGGGGTCGCAAAGAGTCGGACACGACTGAGCAACTGAATGAACTGATATGTTATTTTTCTTTCTTTCTGATTTATTTCACTATGTATAATAGGCTCTAGATTCAACAACCTCATTAGAACTGACTCAAATGTATTCTTTTTTTTAATAACTAAGCAATATACCAATGTGTATATTACCACAGCTTCTTTATCCATTCATCTGTTGAAGGACATCTAGGCTGCTTTCATATTCTAGCTATTGTAAATTTTGCTGTGATGAACGTTGGGGTACACGTGTCTTTTTCAATTTTGGTTTCCTCAGGGTATATGCCTAGGAGTGGGATTGCTGGGTCATATGGTGGGTTTATTCCTAGTTTTAAAGGAATCTCTATACCGTCTTTCATAGTGGCTGTATCATTTCACATTCCCACAGAAAAGACATTTTAAAGACATCTGAGGCTCAGGAGCGGAGATGCTGTTACAGAACCAAGTTCTCTGATAGAAATGGAAACAATAGGATCCAAAAATAACAGAAACTAGGTGGAGGTGCTGAACTGCCCAAGTTAAGGTGGGTGCAGTTATCACAGTGAACAATGAGGTTGGGATGGCAGACACGGGGATCTGGCCAGCAGAGAGCTTTGGGGTCGGCAAATTATGGCCTATGGGCCAAATCCAGCCCACTGCCTGTTTTTATAAATAACAGTAGAACACAGTCACTCCCATTATTTACATATTGCCTATGTCTGCTTTGTTCTATGCCAGCAAAGGTGAATAGTTGCAACAGAGATCATGTAGCCTGAAAAGCCAAAAATACGTACATGTTAGACCTTTACAGAAAAAGTTTGTTGACCCCTGTGCTAATCCTTCCCCATCTGATTTGTGACACTTTATTCAGTTAACTCTAGGGGAAAAGAGAAGACCATGCCATTTTAAAGACTTTGGGACCCAGGATCTGAGCTGATATTAATAACCCAAATCTGAAGCATCTTTATGACCTTCCTATCAGAGTGGAAATATCTGGTAAACAAATGAACTCCTGCTCCAAGTCAGTCTCACAATGGGTCCACTGGGCCTGCAAATCCATTTGGTAGGCATTTCACAAGTCCCTGAAGGTATGATTTTGAAATGGATGGTTGGAAGAATTTTCACAATAGGTCCTTGGCCTGTGGTACAAAACCTATCACGTTGAGGAAGGCCAAGTAGAATCATCCCCTGTTTCAGTGAAGAGAGTGGTAAAGTTAAACAGTATCACATCCTGGGGAAAATGATAGATACCTAGAAGATGCAAAAGTGGTGATCACTAATCACATCCCCATTTACCAGTCATGCCCAACAACCATCAAACTACTTCTGGGGAATGCCAGAGGAATATTCCAAGATCTACCAAATAGCAGCCTTAGTTGAAACTGCTGTGCCAAACTGAGTATATTTGAAAAAGTATATTAAAATGGACTCAGGTTCATAGTATGCAGCCCCTATTCTGATGGACGCATTCTTTTCCATTCCTATTAGGAAGGAAGGTCAGAAGCAATTTCCATTCACATGGGATGAAAAATAGGACACATAAACAGTGTTTCCTTATGGCTGTTAGCTTTCCTTCTCTCAGTCATAATATAGTCTAAAGTGACAAAGACCATCAGAACATTCTGTGGCCTTGCACTGGTCTACTATATTAGCAGCATCCTGTTAACCAGACTAGATGAGCAAAAAGTGACAAATATGCCTGAGACCTCAGCAAGACACATGTGCTCCACAGGATGAAATAAATGCAGCGAGGATTCAAAGACCCACTGCAGAGTAAGATATTTTGGGTTCTGAAAGACTGGGATAAGCCAAGACATCCGTTTAAAGTAGCCAAGTCATTGATTCTTGAACTTTGCAGCACAATGAAGGAAACACAATGTCTGGTATCCTCAAGACATTCTGACAGAAGCACACGCCATATCATGGAAGTATTTCTAGCCCGGATGCTGAATGACACAAAAGGCTGCCAGTTCTGAGTGATGTCCAAAGCAGAAAAGATCTCTGCAGCAGGTTCAGGATGAGGTGAAAATGGGCTGAAGCATATGCCACATAGTGCTCCATATAGGTATATTTGTGGTGGGAAAAGATACCTTGTGGCAAGAGATACGTAGACTCCCTAGGGTGTTGGAGCAAGATCATGCCTCTTACAGAAGAGGATAATATGCCATTCGAAAACCAGCTCCTAAGATGCTGGGTGACCCTGGCAGAGGTGAAGTGCTATCTTATTATATGGTCAGCACTGTCCACCATGTACTTGGTTCTGTCCAATTGACCACATCAGTGTTTGGGTGGCCCAAACAGCATTCCACCATGACATGAATGTGATGTTTCTGGAACTGGAGACAAGCTTGGATGAAGAGCAAAGTAAGCAATATGAATATTCATCTCAGGTCCTCATGTTACCCCTAACTGCTGCACCCATATCTCTCCCTCAGCTCACACCTACCACCAAATGGGAAATTCAGCTCATGGAGGAAGAAGCATTTGATTCATGAAGAGAAACCAATAGATTGCTCTGTGGGTTCAAGGCCAAAAATAGGCTTTTACTACACTACAGCTTCACCTGAAAATACAATGGTGATTGGCAGTTCTTCAAACGATCAGAGTGTTGAGTAGTTTCCCTGGAAATTTGCCTTATGAGGAGAAAGAAGTAACTTATAAGAATGTATTTGGAATCATGGGCCATTTTATATGACTTGGCTTTTGATGAGGAGCCTAAAGAGAGTGATTAAAAGACTGGGCATGAGGAAGTCTGGAAGGTAGACAGGTGTACAGATCTATGGGTGTGAGCATGAGGTGTGAAAAACTCTGAGTTATGCGCTGACACCACCAAAGAGCACTTGTCACACAAAGAACAAAACGACCAATTAGAAGATTGGCCAGTTGGCATCAGCCAGCCTTTGATATGAACCATCTTGGTGTTGGCACACTTGTGTTACTGAGCCTAAGCTGGTAATGCTCACTGCCAAACAGGCCAACAATCAAGAAACGAGTTGTTGAGGCAAGGAATAATGACTTTATTAATGACCAAAAGGATGGTGAACTCATGCCCCAAAGAACCATCTTACTTGAGTTAGAATTCTGGCTCTTTTTGTACCAGAAGGGGAGGGAGTAAAGTCAAGCACTTCCTGGTTTCCATCAGCCTCCAGAGGGAATGTGTTAATTTCTTCCTCCCTGTAGTCATTGATCGCTGGGCCTGGTTAGCATGTTTCCTGTAAGCTAAACAAAGGCATTTTAGCTTAATTCTCATTACCTGGGAAGCAAGGTTCCCAGAGATGGGCCATTATGTATAATTTAAGCTTATAGGCAATTTTTCTTTAGTGATTAACATGTAGTAGAATAAAAAGTTTCTTCCCTATTACAGTGAGTACACAGAGAGCGTAGCAGTGGTGTTAGGAGGGAGCCCATGCATGAGTCTCATGGAACTGGCTCCACTAACCAGGACTGACCTAGCTTCTGTTGCTGTCAGAATACCAACCTGATGCATGAACATAGTCAGCCCTCAATAAACCAACCAGACACTTGATGAGTTGATTACATTGGATCCCTTCCATCCAAGAAGGGAAGAAATTTATGGTAACTAAAATTGATTTAAATTCTGGTTAATGGTTTGACTTTTCTGCTTGCAAAGACTCAGCCTCTGATGACTTACAAATAATACCACACCATGTCCTTTCAGACAAAGGAACCCACTTTATAGCAGAAGAGGTATGGGGCAGTGGACACATGCCCATGGGATCCTCTGATCTTATTGCCTATCATATCAACTAGAAACCTATGACCTGATGGAAACATTAAAAAGACTTGAGTCCACCTGAAACTAGTGTAACATTGTTAATTGGCCACACTCCAATACAAAATAAATGTTTAATAAAAAATGACTTGAGAAGGCCCAGTATAGTGCCAGTTTAGAAACAGACTCTGTCATTTCTTGGCACTGAGTCTCCAATGTGGTGCTTGGGAATGCAAGTCTAGGAGCCAAGGGGAGAAAGTGGGCAGGTGCCTGCTTACCATCACTCCTATGACTCATTTGGGAAATAATCTGTGTTTCTTCTTTCAGTAGCTTTAAGTTCTGTGGCTCTAGAGATCTTATTCCCAGAGGAGATGCTTCCAACAGGAGTCATAGCAAGAGTCAAGTGTTGTTTTTTGCCCAGTCACTTTGAATTCTTCTTGCCAAGAGGTTGGCATCCTGACAGGGGCCTTGGTCCTGATTGTCAGAAGGAAACAGGACTGCTTTGCTTGGTAAGAGTAGGATGTGTACACCCAGGTGGTCCAGTTGGTACTTGCCTGACTTTGATGGTAAATAGACTTTGTTGCAACCATAGTCCGAGAAGGGCTTGGTGAGCAAAAGCCTGGATCCTCAAGGAGGACCAGCACACAATGTGTGACCAGCAGAGGTGCTAGCCCACAGTGAGGAGAATATTGGATGGATAATGGAGGAGGGAGATGGTATTGGTTGTGGTCTGAAGACAAGTTGTAGTGACTGGCGCTGTCATCCTTCCAGCAATTTTCTTAGCTTGTTTCCCTGGGAAGAAGACAAAGCAGAATACTGGAGGAGATGTTTCCCAGGAAGTGAACTTAGAACACGAAGCTGGTGACTCTAAGCAGTGCAGGGACATACTGTAGTGGATGGCAGTGCGATGCTCAGACAGCCCCTTCAGGACTCAGGCACTCCTTCCCCTGATGTTGGTGGTTCTGCTGCCAATAGCTCACAGCTAAATCCCTCCTAGGAAAGGGGTCTCATAGCAGGTGATGCCTGCTCCCCACAGACAGCCCACACAGTGGCCAGATGCAAGAGGAAAATACTCCAGTTCCTGAGTCCCTTTTGGGGTTGCCTCAGAGCAGCTATCTCAGTCCCACAGTGACCACTGTGTTGGCAGAGGTCTCCATGTAGACCATTCTACCAGTGAACTTATCTTTCAACCTAGTCCTGCTTCATTCACTTTCTTATAATTGTCACTCCCAAGAAGGCCTTAATAAATCACCTGAACGTGAAACTCCATCTCTAGGGGTTTTTCCTTTTTTTTTCTTCTGGAACCCCATGGAAGCCATAAATTCTACCCAGACACATCCCTAAGTGAAGATCTCCCTAATCCAGCCAGATAGAATTGAGGCATATGCCCATTACTCTACCTGTAACCAATAAGAAGACTGGGATTCCATGATTAAACCAATCATTTGGGGCTGGAATGGATGTAGAGGGGTCAGTGAAATGACCACTCTCCATGGGATGCTGTGGAGTCAGTGACTAGTACAGGAAACTCCCTAGAGATGCCCTGTCCCCCAAGCTGTGTCCTCAGAGAGCTGGGGTAGATGGCGGCTACCCTTCTGGATGGTCTATGGCTCTGAGCAGGGGAATATGTTGCAAGCCTTCCTGGCACCTGCTTCCCAGAGGGTCAGAGCAGCTGCTGGAATGGTTGGTGTTCACTCCAGGGTTTGTACTGGCTGTGTGTCACCCACACCAAAGCCTATGTGGGGGATATGCACATTTCTCAGGGCTCCTGTTCCACTCTAACAAAGCAAACCTCCAATGTTAAGTTCTTTCCTTTTTAAAAGGAATTAAATTTCATTTTTAAAGAATCACAAATGAACTCAAGACTCAAGGGTACAAAGCTGTCATCCCTGTGTTTGTACCCTGGGACTGTAGTTGGAAGATGTCATAGGAGATTTAGAAAAATGAAAGGAGAGGAAATATATTTGAGAATGTTGGATAATGATGAGACACTGGTTTCTTTTCCATGGAGTTTCTGACAGCGCTTCCCCCAGGTCTCACAAGCGGCCCTGGAAGACCTGTTGGTGACCTCAGGGCACCTCTCTCAGTGATGGCTGTGTTCCGTCTTATTTTGCAAGTGCTGCTGCCTCAGCAATTTAGCACCCAGCCTGGTGTGGGCTGTTCAGGTTATTCTCACTGCTGTGCATAGCACGGCTGTTTGTCGCGTCGCATGTGACTCGGAGAATCGCAGTGTTACATAAACATACCCTGAGTGTGTCCTGCTGCAGGAGACTGTGGCTCTAATGGTTTGCTTCTCTTTCCTTGCCAAAGTCAGAATTAAAGGATTTTTTGGTTAAGTTATATGCCTCCTGGAGTTCTCTGCACAGGAAAGGAGGAATGTGACTGGGTGAAGGAGCGGCTGTCGCCTTGGTGTTAGTCATCTCTGAGAAGTGAGCTCTCCCCTGTCACCACTACCCACTGCCGGGAGCTTTGCCAGAGCCTCTATTTTAGGTGTGTCTCGGGTTCATTTCTTGGCAGCATATTCAGTCAGTATATTCATAGTAAACTGGTGAGTGCTTAAGAAAAATCAACAACAGTTTTCTCTTAAAAATTCTTAAAGACCTGCAATAATATGTTTACTCAAGACAAACGCCTAAATCAGGAGAAATCAACTGTGGACATTATTACAAGTAAATGCAATAAAAACTGAGTTGATTCTTTTGATTACCTCCTGATGTTTTCTGCTCCTTTTTGCATTTTTGTGAGTTATTGCAGGTTTTAGCAGCTTAGGTGGGCATTAGAGGTGCCACCCAGCAGCGGGATTTTAAGACAACCGTCAGGAAGGATGACAAAGCAGGGTGTTGTGGTGGGCATGTGCTATCAAAAGAAGGCCCAGGGTAATCTGGAGGCAAAAATACCTTGGAGGAAAAAAAAAATCCAGTTTCCAATAGAAGTTTCTCATTGAATTTGTGGAAATAGCCTCAAAGAGCATTCAAAGCTACATGATTAACACTAAACATCTCATGACCTGAGAACACACTGAATATATTGAATGTATTGCAAGCACTTCCTGGATCTCCTCCCAGGACATTATTTCAAGAAAGGTCTAAAGGTTACTCTTCTAAGGATTCAGCTGGATGTGAAGCTCTGAGGTGTCATGGGCTGTGTGTCCTAGTGACGATCTAAACCTACCTCCAGGGCACACGTTGGGAGGGAAATTGAGCCCATTGCTCCCTTCCTGGTACTTGGGGAACTCACAGTGACTGGCATGCAGGGAGTCCCATGTTCAAGGTCTCTGTGTGCTAAGGCCGAGGAGAGCTAGTGCTTACAAAACAATCACAGCAAAACACAAAGTACAGAATGTCTGTGGGCAGCCACTCCTAGAAAAACACAGTCTTGATGGAAATGACCAAGAAGCAAGGGTGAAATGTTTTCAAGCAGATGGGCATGAGCCTCGGAAGATATATTTGTAGAAAGAGCCAGCAGATTGGCATTTCTCTAATAATGAGTGACGTTGAGCATCTTTTCATGTGTTAGCCGTCTATATGTCTTCTTTGGAGAGATGTCTGTTTAGGTCTTCTGCCCACTTTTTGATTGGTTGAGCTGCATGAGCTGCTTGTATATTTTAGAAATTATTCCTTTATCAGATTAAAAAAAATATTTACTATTATTTTCTCCCATTCTGAGGGTTGTCTCATCTTGTTTATAGTTTCCTTTGCTGTGCAAAAACTTTTAGGTTTAATTAGGTTCCATTTGTTTATTTTTGTTTTTATTTACCATATGTAAAATATACAGCCAGTAGGAATTTGTTGTATGAAGCAGGAAGCTCAAACCCAGTGCTCTGTGACAACCTAAAGTGGTGGGATGGGGTGTGAGATGGGAGGAAGGTTCAAGAGGGAGGCCACATACGTATGCCTACGGCTAATTCATATGGATGTATGGCAGAAACCAACACAAAATTGTAAAGGAATTATCCTCCAATTAATAATAGATTAATTAAAAAAGAAAGAGACCATGGAGATCTCATGCATTCTGTCTTCCCTGGGAAATTTCTAGTTACATTGAATGAGTAAGGGACAAGAGGCCCAGGTAACCAGGTACTGAGTGTCACACGGACTCAGTGCTTCAATGTGTAGGCAGACAGTCCTCCCAATGTCCCATCTTCCAAGGACACCTACTGGTAGAAAAAGATCTATCTGAGTGTCATGTCCACAAACCATGTTTTGTGATCTGGACCTCCAAAGAGGGCCGTGAGTCCATTAAAACATCTTTCCTCCATATATTTTCCCCTATTATCTTTTGCAAGTTTAAAAGATAACTCTGGAATCAAAATCTAATTGGTAGTCTTCACAGAATCCATCTTATCCAAGACTTTACTTGAACGAACAAGACATATTTTCTTTAACAATGCATACCTAGTTGTTCTGAAGTCCCAGGGGTAAGCCATGAATAAGATATCATTATATAGACAAAAATGCCCATCATCAAATAATCTTGGACTAGTGCTCCTGGACTGTGCCTGCATATATGGATTGAATGTCTATGTGCCCCCCATTGATATGTTGAAGCCCAATTCCCATTGAATCTGAATCTGGAAAAGTTACAGAAGTAAGGGAGGTTAAATGAGATCATGATGGGGGAGGGGGGCAGTGTGCTGTTCCTGATCCAACAGGATTAGTGTCCTTTTAAGGAGACACTCTGGAGAACTCTTCAGGCATACAGAAATGTGGTCATGGAAGCTCAGAGCATGGTGGTGGTGACCCAAAAGCCAAGGCAAGAGGCCTCAGAATGGAAACTACCTTTCAGCCTCCAGAACAACGAGGAACAAATTTTTGTTGTTTAAGCCACCCAGTCTATGTGTTTTGTTATGGGAGCCTAATACGCTATTTGAGCAAAAATACCTCTCCATGTGGTTAGTGGATTACTAGTGATAATTATAATAACTCTTAATACTGGGTTCATCATTTAGCAATCATTTGCTTATATGCCTGGCATTGCACATTAGATTTTTATTCATTTCTCCTCTTGTTGTGGGTACCTGTCTTTCCATATTCTTTGTGAGGATTGGGCCAAAATCGATAGGGAATCTTGCGTTTCACCATGAAGACAGTATGCTGTTTTCAGACCAGTTGACATGGTGTCATCTGTTGACACAGAGATCTAGAATACAGCCTCAATTTTATATATTTCATTCCTCTTTGGATTTGTATAACTTTGACAGATTATATTTCTATTTCTTTTTCTAAAATTTAAATTTATTTATTTTAATTGGAGGCTAATTACTTTACAATATTGTATTGGTTTTGCCATACATCAACATGAATCCGCCACAGGTGTACATGAGTTCCTCATCATGAACCCCCCTCCCACCTCCCTCCCCATACCAGCCCTTTGGGTCATCCCAGTGCACCAGCCCCAAGCATCCTGTATCCTGCATCAAACCTGGACTGGTGATTCGTTTCTTATATGATACTATATGTGAGACAGCAAAAGAGACACAGATGTATAGAACAGTCTTTTGGGCTCTGTGGGAGAGGGAGAGGGTGGATAATTTGGGAGAATGGCATTGAAACATGTATTTCTATTTCATTCCAGCATTTAGGGCTTATGAAAACCCTTTGGGTAAAAGCTGATCATGTGAGACTCCTGGGTTCACAAGTCTGTCTTTGTGTGTTTGGAAGAAGGTGGTAAGCTGTGTAACATGGCCACTTAAGCCATGAGGGTTGAGGGATGAAAAGGAAGAAAATGCTATCTGAAGATTTCTCTCTCAGTGATGCATTTTTTTTTCCTTAACCACTTCATTCATTTAAGCCTAGAAGGCTCTAGAAGTTTCTTCCTTGAGTGAGTGATGCATTGCCGTACTCACTACCTGCTTCCATCCTGGTGGGGAGTTGAGCAGATGATATATGGGCCAGGGCCCAGACAGAATTGGGGTGGCAGGAGCTGGACTTAGAGTGAGGAAAGGAGAGGAAGGGCATCAGGGCCCCGCCCTGTTGGCTCTTAAAGCATGATTGAGATTTGGAAAATACCCTTCATTGCACTTTTCAAACTGCCCTCACATAGGGGCTCTGTTCCTCCTCCCTGCTTCAAACCCATACTTCCCCAGTCTCATGGCCTTCCTGTAGCAGTTCATCTCAACAATTACACCCTGTGGCTAAATATGAGGAAGATGGAACCTCTATTGGCCCCAGAAGGATTTTCTCCATCAAAGTTGCCAAGTCAGCCTACTTGATTGCCAAGATGAAGTGTCAAACAAGAAAAGTCAGCTCACACATTCTCACTCTGGCACCTTAAATTCAACACCTGGGTTTTAGTAGAAGCAAGAGAGCAGAGGTCACTGCCATGGCAACCACATTTCCCTCTCCATGGTCACAGGCAACATATTTCGCAATGTCATGCAGCTGACCCACTTTAGGACTACTCATTCCGGGGCAGGACTGCCACACAAAAGGCAAACCTGCACCTTGTTAGGCGGTTGTCCTTCTAGATGGACAACAACCTGCCAAAACTTTTCACAGGTTTAGCCTGACCTTCAAAGCAGAGTCACTTTGCAGAAGGAGCCCTTAGTCTTTGAGCACAAGCCACTAATTCCCCCCCCCGCCCCTTTTTTTTTCTAAACAGTCTTGGTGAGGATGTGATTATCTGGAAGACATCTATGCAGGTCAGCATCATTTCATTTAAGAAACCAAGTTCACTAGTCAAACGTCCAACTATAAGTGGTTCTGAGATAAGACTCAAGATATCTGTATTCCATTGCAGAATTTGGGACTAATTTGTTAAATTGGACCAGCAATTGATCTGGTGGCTTTTCCTCTCTTGTTTTGTACTTAGATGAGAGTTGGAGAATGAGACAGGCTTCAAACATTGTGTCTAGAATATGTGCAAAAAATATGGCTTCAAAATCTACTATTAACAACATAAATTTGTCAACTCTAACTTCGGGTACCAAATTTATCTTTTCTCCATCTGTATGTGATTTGCCATTTCTCCTTTTATCCCTGTACTCCCTCCCCCTTCTTCCCTTCTTCTCTTCCTCCCCACCTCCTTTTTTCTTTTTTTTTCTTTCTTCCCTTCCTTCCCTCCTCCCTTAACTCAGTCACTATATCTTACATACCAGTGTTATGCTAGGTCTTTAAGAAACAAAGAAGAAGTTTCTTATTTCTGTCATCGCAGAACTCAAGGTCTTACAGGAATCTCCATTTAACATGTGCACAATATATGGGTTTGATCCCTACATTGATCCTTGCCACTGGAGTGACAACCCACTGTGGTATTCTTGCCTGGGAAATCCAATGGACAAAGGAGCCTGGCAGGCTATAGTCCATGGGGTCACAAAAAAGTCAGACATGGCTGAGTGACTTAACAACAATATATGAATATCATATACATATTACATATGTATATATATATATTTATCTAATATCTTTTTTTAAAGTTTTGGGAAACAGCTAGTGAGGAAGCCCAGCAGGTGTCTCTCACAAGATACCTGCTGCTACTGGTGTCCACCCTGGGCCACAAATGCACCTGCAAACCTGTGCTCAGCCACCAGGGCTGGGCTGCCCCCAGTGGTAGCTGCCCCTCCTGTGGGCCAACAGAATGAACTAACAGAATGGGGACTGTAGGAGGGCAGTGGATGAGGGGCAGGGAGAATAGGGTTTGCAGATTTTCAAATCATGAACACGTAAGAAATTCATCCTCAGCGCTTTTACTGGGCACTTCTGTGTCTTTGAGGCCAATTAACATGGAATTGGGCCTATATTTTGTATTGTGAGCTCACAACCATCTCACTGCTGAAAACCNGTTCTGAAGTCCCAGGGGTAAGCCATGAATAAGATATCATTATATAGACAAAAATGCCCGTCATCAAATAATCTTGGACTAGTGCTCCTGGACTGTGCCTGCATATATGGATTGAATGTCTATGTGCCCCCCATTGATATGTTGAAGCCCAACTCCCATTGAATCTGAATCTGGAAAAGTTACAGAAGTAAGGAAGGTTAAATGAGATCATGATGGGGGAGGGAGGCAGTGTGCTGTTCCTGATCCAACAGGATTAGTGTCCTTTTAAGGAGACACTCTGGAGAACTCTTCAGGCATACAGAAATGTGGTCATGGAAGCTCAGAGCATGGTGGTGGTGACCCAAAAGCCAAGGCAAGAGGCCTCAGAATGGAAACTACCTTTCAGCCTCCAGAACAACGAGGAACAAATTTTTGTTGTTTAAGCCACCCAGTCTATGTGTTTTGTTATGGGAGCTTAATACGCTATTTGAGCAAAAATACCTCTCCATGTGGTTAGTGGATTACTAGTGATAATTATAATAACTCTTAATACTGGGTTCATCATTTACAATCATTTGCTTATATGCCTGGCATTGCACATTAGATTTTTATTCATTTCTCCTCTTGTTGTGGGTACCTGTCTTTCCATATTCTTTGTGAGGATTGGGCCAAAATCGATAGGGAATCTTGCGTTTCACCATGAAGACAGTACGCTGTTTTCAGACCAGTTGACATGGTGTCATCTGTTGACACAGAGATCTAGAATACAGCCTCAATTTTATATATTTCATTCCTCTTTGGATTTGTATAACTTTGACAGATTATATTTCTATTTCTTTTTCTAAAATTTAAATTTATTTATTTTAATTGGAGGCTAATTACTTTACAATATTGTATTGGTTTTGCCATACATCAACATGAATCCGCCACAGGTGTACATGAGTTCCTCATCATGAACCCCCCTCCCACCTCCCTCCCCATACCAGCCCTTTGGGTCATCCCAGTGCACCAGCCCCAAGCATCCTGTATCCTGCATCAAACCTGGACTGGTGATTCGTTTCTTATATGATACTATATGTGAGACAGCAAAAGAGACACAGATGTATAGAACAGTCTTTTGGGCTCTGTGGGAGAGGGAGAGGGTGGATAATTTGGGAGAATGGCATTGAAACATGTATTTCTATTTCATTCCAGCATTTAGGGCTTATGAAAACCCTTTGGGTAAAAGCTGATCATGTGAGACTCCTGGGTTCACAAGTCTGTCTTTGTGTGTTTGGAAGAAGGTGGTAAGCTGTGTAACATGGCCACTTAAGCCATGAGGGTTGAGGGATGAAAAGGAAGAAAATGCTATCTGAAGATTTCTCTCTCAGTGATGCATTTTTTTTTCCTTAACCACTTCATTCATTTAAGCCTAGAAGGCTCTAGAAGTTTCTTCCTTGAGTGAGTGATGCATTGCCGTACTCACTACCTGCTTCCATCCTGGTGGGGAGTTGAGCAGATGATATATGGGCCAGGGCCCAGACAGAATTGGGGTGGCAGGAGCTGGACTTAGAGTGAGGAAAGGAGAGGAAGGGCATCAGGGCCCCGCCCTGTTGGCTCTTAAAGCATGATTGAGATTTGGAAAATACCCTTCATTGCACTTTTCAAACTGCCCTCACATAGGGGCTCTGTTCCTCCTCCCTGCTTCAAACCCATACTTCCCCAGTCTCATGGCCTTCCTGTAGCAGTTCATCTCAACAATTACACCCTGTGGCTAAATATGAGGAAGATGGAACCTCTATTGGCCCCAGAAGGATTTTCTCCATCAAAGTTGCCAAGTCAGCCTACTTGATTGCCAAGATGAAGTGTCAAACAAGAAAAGTCAGCTCACACATTCTCACTCTGGCACCTTAAATTCAACACCTGGGTTTTAGTAGAAGCAAGAGAGCAGAGGTCACTGCCATGGCAACCACATTTCCCTCTCCATGGTCACAGGCAACATATTTCGCAATGTCATGCAGCTGACCCACTTTAGGACTACTCATTCCGGGGCAGGACTGCCACACAAAAGGCAAACCTGCACCTTGTTAGGCGGTTGTCCTTCTAGATGGACAACAACCTGCCAAAACTTTTCACAGGTTTAGCCTGACCTTCAAAGCAGAGTCACTTTGCAGAAGGAGCCCTTAGTCTTTGAGCACAAGCCACTAATTCCCCCCCCCGCCCCTTTTTTTTTCTAAACAGTCTTGGTGAGGATGTGATTATCTGGAAGACATCTATGCAGGTCAGCATCATTTCATTTAAGAAACCAAGTTCACTAGTCAAACGTCCAACTATAAGTGGTTCTGAGATAAGACTCAAGATATCTGTATTCCATTGCAGAATTTGGGACTAATTTGTTAAATTGGACCAGCAATTGATCTGGTGGCTTTTCCTCTCTTGTTTTGTACTTAGATGAGAGTTGGAGAATGAGACAGGCTTCAAACATTGTGTCTAGAATATGTGCAAAAAATATGGCTTCAAAATCTACTATTAACAACATAAATTTGTCAACTCTAACTTCGGGTACCAAATTTATCTTTTCTCCATCTGTATGTGATTTGCCATTTCTCCTTTTATCCCTGTACTCCCTCCCCCTTCTTCCCTTCTTCTCTTCCTCCCCACCTCCTTTTTTCTTTTTTTTTCTTTCTTCCCTTCCTTCCCTCCTCCCTTAACTCAGTCACTATATCTTACATACCAGTGTTATGCTAGGTCTTTAAGAAACAAAGAAGAAGTTTCTTATTTCTGTCATCGTAGAACTCAAGGTCTTACAGGAATCTCCATTTAACATGTGCACAATATATGGGTTTGATCCCTACATTGATCCTTGCCACTGGAGTGACAACCCACTGTGGTATTCTTGCCTGGGAAATCCAATGGACAAAGGAGCCTGGCAGGCTATAGTCCATGGGGTCACAAAAAAGTCAGACATGGCTGAGTGACTTAACAACAATATATGAATATCATATACATATTACATATGTATATATATATATTTATCTAATATCTTTTTTTAAAGTTTTGGGAAACAGCTAGTGAGGAAGCCCAGCAGGTGTCTCTCACAAGATACCTGCTGCTACTGGTGTCCACCCTGGGCCACAAATGCACCTGCAAACCTGTGCTCAGCCACCAGGGCTGGGCTGCCCCCAGTGGTAGCTGCCCCTCCTGTGGGCCAACAGAATGAACTAACAGAATGGGGACTGTAGGAGGGCAGTGGATGAGGGGCAGGGAGAATAGGGTTTGCAGATTTTCAAATCATGAACACCTAAGAAATTCATCCTCAGCGCTTTTACTGGGCACTTCTGTGTCTTTGAGGCCAATTAACATGGAATTGGGCCTATATTTTGTATTGTGAGCTCACAACCATCTCACTGCTGAAAACCGTCCATAGTTGTGTAGACACAGAGGTTCTGAACTTGGTGCAGAAATCATAGGAACTCTTGGTGGGTTAGCTGAGCCCTTGCTGAGTCTGGACTCATCTTCCTGATGGAAGCCCAGTCTTTCAACTCTGCCACCAAGACAGGCTCTGGGCTATAGCCATGGCCTCAGAGAGCAGGCATCTGGTCTGATTATCTTCTCAGCTGGAGATTTTCTCAGTTTATTAGATGAATTGCAACACTTTCTGGTAATAGGTTTAATTCTACATTATTTTTCTGTGTTTAACTTTAAAAAATTATTAACAAAAATTGTGGTAAATTATACATTTTTAAATGTACAGTTCAATGGCTCTAAGTACATTTACATCATTGTGCAACCATCACCACCATCCATCTACAGAATTCTTTCATCATGCAAAACTGAAATTCTCTACCCAGGAAGTGCTAACTCCTCATTCCCATCCCCTCAGCCCCTGGCAACCACCCTTATGCTTTCTGTCTCCATGAATTTGTCTACTCTAGGGACCTCATATAAAAGGACTTATACAGTATTTGTCCTTTTGTGACTGACTTATTTCACTTAGCATAATGTCCTCAAGGTTTTTCCATGTTGAAGCATGTGTCAGAATGTCCTCCCTTTCCAAGATGAATAACACTGTATTGCATGGCTGGACCATCTTTTGTTTATCTATCCAGCCACTGATGGACACTTGTACTTTTGCCTTCAGATTAGTAATGCTGCTGTGAACATGGATATAAAAGTATCTGATTATATTCTTGTTTAATTCTACATTACTTATCCTCTGTGTTAAAACTAGAAAACTCTGAATTTAACTATGCCCCTTTCCCTCTCTATGAGATAAAGTGACTGCTTCTGACCCTGGGTAAAGCATTTTATTAATATTTCTGAGAAACAGTTATGTACTTTTCTTTTTTCAATAACTAAATAATAAGACAAGTTAGTTGGAATATTAAAATGCCAAAGGCATATTTTAGGGAAGCACTGAGGATGGTTAAAACCAACAAAAATTTATTTAATTCACTAAATTCTCAGATCTAACTACACAAAGAACTTTTAAAACACGAGCCCTGTAAATTAAAACTGGACCACACAGTTGAAGTGCACGGTTCCAACCCTCTGAGCTCTGCAAGGGGTGGCATGTACATTGGCTTATACATCGCCCAGTCATAGGGCAAGACATCCATACAAGGATTCGGTCCCCAGGCCACATTGACCTGAGGAAGACTCACCAGCCAGGCTGGCCAGCACAGCAGAGTGAAAATAAGGCAGAGCAGATACTTCCAGGGTAATAAACCAAGCACCTTGCTTCTCATTCAGACNAAATTAAAACTGGACCACACAGTTGAAGTGCACGGTTCCAACCCTCTGAGCCCTGCAAGGGGTGGCATGTACATTGGCTTATACATTGCCCAGTCATAGGGCAAGACATCCATACAAGGATTCGGTCCCCAGGCCACATTGACCTGAGGAAGACTCACCAGGCAGGCTGGCCAGCACAGCAGAGCGAAAATAAGGCAGAGCAGATACTTCCAGGGTAATAAACCAAGCACCTTACTTCTCATTCAGATGTCATACTGACTCAGGAGGGATGGCTAAAATGGATCCTGGCATGGTCCAGGCACTGAGCGGCTCAGGAAGCCTGTGACTAGGCAGGTCAGTGNTAAAGCTGAAACTCCAGTACTTTGGCCACCTCATGTGAAGACCTGACTCATTGGAAAAGCCTCTGATGCTGGGAGGGATTGGGGGCCGGAGGAGAAGGGGATGACAGAGGATGAGATGGCTGGATGGCATCACGGACTCGATGGACGTGAGTCTGAGTGAACTCCGCGAGATGGTGGTGGACAGGGAGGCCTGGCGTGCTGTGATACATGGGGTCGCAAAGAGTCGGACACGACTGAGCTGAATGTAGCACAATGAGTACTCTTAACTATTTTACTCTCAAAATCATCTTAGATGCTACAAGGGCTCTGGTACCCTGAGCCTTCTCCCTTGTTACCTTTTTAAGATCACTATCCATAAATTATGTCTTCTACTTACATTGCTAAATGATTTTGGAATAAATGAATCCTAAAAAAAATTTTTTTATTATAGTTTGTGTAACATAGTGTTCTTCTTTGCATAAAAGTCTAGTGTGGGTATTTTCTTCTACTACCAGCCAACTGTGCCCCCAAGTCCATTCACCACTGAGGTCGGACCACTCGGTTTAATAGAATTCTGTTTCCTATGTGACTTGTATTATGTTCTACCCACCAAAATACAAGAGTCGAGTGAAAAGTCACTTGAGATTACTGCCAGAGGTTGTTCAGAAGAAACCACATCTAGTAACCCTATTGTATCTGGCATACTTCATACTCAGAGCCAGCACAAAAAAGACTTGGAAGGTTAAATTCTCCTACTGGAACATTTTCACTTACATGTGCTTTTAGGCTTATAAAAGGTCTAATCTCTTTTTCCCAGAAAATACTGTTCGTATCAAATAAGACTAAACTTATTAGAGGGTTTTTCGTAGATGTGTTGCTTGAAAGTGTCGGGGAGATGCAGAAAAGGAAACAGATTGATAAGCATGCAGTATTTTTCATTCATGCAGATATTTTTAATCATAGAAAAAATTTTAAGTTATTTTCTCTGACTTTAGTCAAGGACTCTAGAAAGCTGCAGTTTGTGCAGTTTTGACTGAGATCCTGATAGTGTTCTGTAATTTTAGCTTGCTCTTTGTAATACTGACCTTTTGTCTTTACTATTAAGAAGATACAGAGTTGAATTCAGCCTTTATAATCTAAAAGTGAGCCTATACCTATCTTGATTTTTAAGATTTTATTGACTAATATGAAGCCTATGCAGGGCTTCCCTGATAGCTCAGTTGGTAAAGAATTCCCCTGCAATGTGGGAGACCTGGCTTCGATCCCTGGGTTGGGAAGATCCCCTGGAGAAGGGAAAGGCTACCCATTCCAGTATTCTGGCCTGGAGAACTCTGAGGACTGTATATAGTCCTTGGGATCACAAAGAGATGGACACAACTGAGCGCCTTTCATTTTCACTTTCACATGAAGGATATGACAGTTAGAGTACAGTCTCTGACTTTAAGTTAGAGCTCCCAGTGTACACCATTACGTGCTTCCTGAGAATTCATATAACAGTAAAATTGCGGTGAACTGCCTCCTTCCAAGATGGGCCCTGTATTTACATGTGTGTTCTGAGACTCCCCAAATGCTCTCTGTGCCTGGGACAAAGCCTTCTTCTGGACTTGCATGGCCACGCATATATCGATTAACTCAGCCTTTATTTTTAAGTATAAGCATACAAGAAAAGATCGCTAATTATATGAAAAGAATAAACAGCTTGAAATTGGAGAATGAAGCCGAGCAATCAAACCAAACCCCTCGTCCCACCTCTACTAATATAGCTAATTCAAGAAAACAGGAGGTAACTTGTTAAGGTTTTCATTAGTATTCTCACTGAGGTTTGAGAAGATATTATTTCATCAGCAAAACAAAACAGGCTGTCCCTATTACCCTCAGTTATGTGGCCCATAAGTTCTCATGACCTGTCTTCATTTCCTACTCCCCTCCAGCCACTGGGGGCTCCTTGCCGTTTTATACCTGTTGGGCTGTTCACACCCTCGGGCTTTATAATGGCCATTCTCTCTGCCTGGGAAGCTCTGAAACAGACACACAGCTAACTCCTTTACCTCCCTCAAGAGACTGGAGTGTGATCTGGCCCATGGTAGGTAGTCAGTAAATGGCTTTTGATCAACTGAAATAATAGGAGTATTCAAAAGTAAACATAACAGAGGGAGTGGATAGCACAGTGGACTCTGCCAGAAGTTGTTGTTTAGATGATCAGTTGTGTCCAACTCTTTGCCACCTCGTGAACTGTAGCCCACCAGGCTCCTCTGTCCATAAAATTTTCCAGACAATACTGGAGTGGGTGGCCATTTTCTTCTCCAGGGAATCTTCCAACCCAGGATCAAATCTGTGTCCCCTGCATTGGCAGGAGGATCCTTTATCACTAGGCTACCAATTAAATTTTCCTATAACATAGGAAGAGTAGGAGGTGTAAAATAAACACGGATACTAGATCTACTATATATTGTCTATATGACAGGAGTTTCGAAAGAAAAACTGATCGAAAAGCTTTCAGAAGAAAAAAATTCCTAAGTTGAAAAAAAAAACTTCAGGTCTTGAGGTAAAGCTCTTAGCATCAGGCAAGATTATTTTGGGTAAAAACAGACTCATCCTATTGCTAAAAATATTAACTACTTAAGGAGAAAAATCCCACTGACTTCTCAATAGGTAATAATGACAGCCAAAAAAGTTACTTATAAAGGGGATAAGAATCAGATAAACATTACATTTTTTATCAACATGAAGGAAGATACAAGATTGTGACACTAGAACTTTGTATTTAAGAAAGGAATTTAAGTNGAAGAAGGCTTTCTTATCTCTTCTTGCTATTCTTTCGAACTCTGCATTCAGATGCTTATATCTTTCCTTTTCTCCTTGGCTTTTCGCTTCTCTTCTTTTCACAGCTATTTGTAAGGCCTCCCCAGACAGCCATTTTGCATTTTTGCATTTCTTTTCCATGGGGATGGTCTTGATCCCCGTCTCCCATACAATGTCACGAACCTCATTTCATAGTTCATCAGGCACTCTATCTATCAGATCTAGGCCCTTAAATCTACTTCTCACTTCCACTGTATAATTATAAGGGATTTGATTTAGGTTATACCTGAATGGTCTAGCGGTTTTCCCTACTTTCTTCAATTTAAGTCTGAATTTGGTAATAAGGAGTTCATGATCTGAGCCACAGTCAGCTCCTAGTCTTGTTTTTGTTGACTGTATAGAGCTTCTCCATCTTTGGCTGCATAGAATATAATCAGTCTGATTTTGGTGTTGAGCATCTGGTGATGTCCATGTGTAGAGTCTTGTCTTGTGTTGTTGGAAGAAGGTGTTTGCTATGACCAGTGCATTTTCTTGGCAAAACTCTATTAGTCTTTGCCCTGCTTCATTCTGCATTCCAAGGCCAAATTTGCCTGTTACTCCAGGTGTTTCTTGACTTCCTACTTTAGCATTCCAGTCCCCTATAATGAAAAGGACATCTTTGGGTGTTAGTTCTAAAAGGTCTTGTAGGCCTTCATAAAACCATTCAACTTCAGCTTCTTCAGCATTACTGGTTGGGGCATAGACTTGGATAACTGTGATACTGAATGGTTTGCCTTGGAGATAAACAGAGATCATTCTGTCTTTTTTGAGATTGCATCCTAGTACTGCATTTCAGACTCTTCTGTTGACCATGATGGCTACTCCATTTCTTCTGAGGGATTCCTGCTTGCACTAGTAGATGTGATGTTGAAACAATGATTGAGAATTTCCTTATATTAATAATGAGATGTTAAAGCAGAGGTATAGGAAGCTCAGAAAACATCAATCAGGATAAATGCAAAAAAAAAAAAAAAAAAGCACTATACCTAAGGGTATTCTTTTCAGCACACAGGGGGAAAAAAAAGAGAAATCCTAAAAGAAGTCAGAGAGAAAAAATGTTACGCTTATAGAGGAACAAAGACAAGAATCACATCTGACTTCTTAGAAGCCATGCTTGGAAGCAAAGAGTGGGATAAAATATCTAAAGTGCTGGGAGCAAAAAATCACCTAGAATCCTGAAAAATTATTCTTCAAAAGTGAAAGAGAAATAAAGATTCACTCAGACAAACAAAAACTGAAGGAATTTTTTTTACCGGTAGACCTGCCTTGCAAGAAATATTTGAAGGAGTTCTTTAGAGAAAAGGAAAATAATTAGGTCAAAAACTCAGGTCAACATAAAGAAGGGAATAACATCAAAGAAGGAATAAGTAAAAGTTAATTAAAACTTTTTTATTTTTCTTATTCTTCACTGATAACAGTTTGCTAACAAACATGTAACAGTGATGTATTTGAATATGTATATGTGTGTGTCCATGCTAAATCTGTTTAGTGTTGTCTGAATTTTTGCTTGTGAACTGTGAACCCTGTGAACTGTAGGCTACCAGGTTCCTCTGTCTATGGGATTCTCCAGGCAAGGATACTGGAGTTGGTTGCCATGCCCTCCTGCAAGGGATCTTCCCAGTCCAGGGATGGAACCTGCGTCTCTTGCATCTCCTGCATTGCTGGGTGGGTTCTCTATCACTAGCACCACCTAGGAAGCCCCCTGGTGCCAATATAGGCTTATATATATGTAAAATGGATGGAAGCAATGATACCAGATATAGGAAGAAGAAATTAAGATTATTTTGTTGTTAAACATTACCAGTGAAGTGACACTGGACTTAGATTAGCTGTAAAAATATATTGCAATCTCTAGAGCAGCCACTAAAAGAAGCTTAAAAAAGTATAACTGATATGCTAAGAAATGAGAAAAAATGGAATCATGCAAAATGCTCAATTAAAAAGGAAGAAAATGAGTGGAAGACAAAAATAGGAACAAAGGCAAAAAATAGACAACAGTAATGAATATAGTAGCTATTACTCTGACTATATAAATAGTAGCTGAATTTCAACTATTGAAATGCACTAATTAAAAGACAGAAATTATCAGAGTGGATCAAAATACATGATTTAATTGTCCATCAAGTCTACAAGAAATCCACTTTAAAGGTAAAGACACATATGGATTAAAAGCAAATAAATGGAGGAAGATGAGTGAGTGAAAGTTGCTCAGTCATGCTCGACTCTTTGAGAACCCATAGTCTATACAGTCCATGGAATTCTCCAGTCCAGCATACTGGATTGGGCAGCCTTTTCTTTCTCCAGGGGATCTTCCCAACCCAAGGATAGAACCTAGGTCTCCCACATTGCAGGTGGATTCTTTACCAGCTGAGCCACAAGGGAAGCCCAAGAATACCAGAGTGGGTAGCCTAACCCTTCTCCAGCAGATCTTCCCAACCAAGGAATCGAACTGGGGTCTCCTGCATTGCAGGCAGATCCTTTACCAACTGAGCTATGAGAGAAGCCCCTGGAGGAAGACATGTCACTATTAATACTGGTCTAAAGAAAGCGTGAGGTCACTGAAGAGTGGAGGGTGCCCTGGAGGGCAGAGGGCTTGGGCGAAAGTTAGAGAGGGCTCTGGAGGGTGGAGGCAGGGGCCTCAGGAGGCTCCCCAAGGCCAAGTGTAAGGGTAACCTAAGGGGCTTCCCCAATGGATCCTCTGATCCCTGAGGTTCCCTCCTGCTTTGGCCTAGCAGACTTGCGTGCTCTGGGGGCCCCAACTGCCCCTGGTGGGAGAGAGAAGGACAAATGGAGAAAAGAGCTTCAATATGTATAACACTGTATGTGTTTAGTCACTCAGTTGTGTCTGACTTTTTATAATCCACTGGACTATAGCCCATCAGGCTCCTCTGTCCATGGGATTGCCCAGACAAGAACTCTGGAGTGGGTTGTTATTTCCTTCTCCAAGGGATCTTCCCAACCCAGGGATCAAATCTGTCTCTCCTGTGTCTCCTACATTGCAGGAAGTTTCTTTACACACTGATAGGTGTAAAATGGATGGTGAGAAGTTGCTGTATAAACAGGGAGCTCAGTCTGGCACTCTGTGATGAGCTAGATGGGTGGGATGGGGAGAAGGGACAGACACTCAGGAGGGAGGGGATGTTTGTATAATTATGGCTGATTCACATTGCTGTATGACAGAAACCAACAAAACATTGTAAAAAACAACAACAACAACAAAGTGTAAGGGGCTGCATTAATTTCAGACAGAGCATACTGCAGAGCAACGAAAGTTATCAGAAATAAAGAGGGGCATTACATAATAGGGTTAGTATAGCAAGAAGACATCAGTTACTCTAGACCATAATGGCAAATTACACATTCCACTCAAGCTTACATTGACTGTTCACCAAAATAGACCACAATCTGGGCCATAAAACATGCCTGAACAGATTTAAATGAATAGAAATCATGCAGTGTGTGTTCTCAGACTATAATGGCACTAAATTGGAAAATAATAACAGAAAAATAGCTGGAGATTCAATAATATGACGAGATTAAACAACATACTTCTAAATAAAATATAGATAAAAAAACTTGAGGAATTTAAAAAATATTTTGACTAAATGAAAATAAAATATAACTTGTTAAAGCCTGTGGAATGTAGCAAAAGAAGTACCTATTAGGAAATTTATAACATTGAATGCATATATTAGAACAGAAGTTCTAAAATTAACAACCTAAGCTTCCACTTTAGGAAACTAGAAAAAGAAAAAAAAAATTAAATTCAAAGTGAAAGTCACTCAGTGATGTCCAATTCTTTGCAACCCCATGGACTATACAGTCCATGGAATTCTCCAGGCCGCAATACTGGAGTGGGTAGCCTTTCCCTTTTCCAGGGGATCTTCCCAATCCAAGGATCAAAACCAGGTTTTCCATATTGCAGGCGGATTCTTTACCAGCTGAGCCACAGGGGAAGCCCAAGATCTTCTTGACCTAGGAACTGAACCAGGCTCTCCTGCATTGCAGATGGATTCTTTACCAATGGAGCTCTTCAGTTCAGTTCAGTTCAGTTCATTTCAGTCACTCAGTCGTGTCTCACTCTTTGTGATCCCATGGATTGCAGCACTCCAGGCCTCCCTGTCCATCACCAACTTCCAGAATTCACCCAAACCCATGTCCATCGAGTCAGTGATGCCATCCAGCCATCTCATCCTCGGTCATCCCCTTCTCCTCCTGCCCCCAATCCCTCCCAACATCCGAGTCTTTTCCAATATGTCAACTCTTCACATGAGGTGGCCAAAGTACTGGAGTTTCAGCTTCAGCATCAGTCCTTCCAATGAACACCCAGGGCTGATCTCCTTCAGAATGGACTGGTTGGATCTCCTTGCAGTCCAAGGGACTCTCAAGAGTCTTCTCCAACACCACACTTCAAAAGCATCAATTCTTCAGTGCTCAGCTTTCTTCACAGTCCAACTCTCACATCCATACATGACCACAGGAAAAACCATAGCCTTGACTAGACGGACCTTAGTTGGCAAAGTAATGTCTCTGCTTTTGAATAT
>SJYW01028085.1:63749-75305 GCA_006410735.1 Raphicerus campestris | reverse complement strand
GAGTCTTTTCCAATATGTCAACTCTTCACATGAGGTGGCCAAAGTACTGGAGTTTCAGCTTCAGCATCAGTCCTTCCAATGAACACCCAGGGCTGATCTCCTTCAGAATGAACTGGTTGGATCTCCTTGCAGTCCAAGGGACTCTCAAGAGTCTTCTCCAACACCACACTTCAAAAGCATCAATTCTTCAGTGCTCAGCTTTCTTCACAGTCCAACTCTCACATCCATACATGACCACAGGAAAAACCATAGCCTTGACTAGACGGACCTTTGTTGGCAAAGTAATGTCTCTACTTTTCAATATGCTGTCTAGGTTGGTCATAATTTTCCTTCCAAAGAGTAAGCATCTTTTAATTTCATGGCTGCAATCAGCATCTGCAGCAATTTTGGAGCCCCCCAAAATAAGTCTGAGACTGTTTCCACTGTTTCCCCATCTATTTCCCATGAAGTGATGGGACCATATGCCATGATCTTCATTTTCTGAATGTTGAGCTTTAAGCCAACTTTTTCACTCTTCTTTCACTTTCATCAAGAGGCTCTTTAGTTCCTCTTCACTTTCTTCCATAAGGGTGGTGTCATCTGCATATCTGAGGTTATTGATATTTCTCCTTGCAATCTTGATTCCAGCTTGTGCTTTTCCCAGCCCAGCATTTCTCAGCTATTAGGGAAGCCCAGACTCAAAGTAAGCAGAATTAAAAAAAAAAAACAAAAACAAAAATGAGAGGAGAAATCAACAAAATTGAAAACAAGAAATCAGTTGAGAAAATCAACAAAATTCAACAGATGGTTCTTTGAAAAGATCAATGAAGTATAAAGCTAAAAAAACGGAAATAAATTACTATTATCAAGAATTACTAAGATACCATAGACTTTAAAAGGATAACGAAAGAGCATGATGAGCAACTTTGTGCCCACAGATTGAATAACCTTGATGAAATGGACCAATTCCATGAATGATGCAATGTAACACACTTACATATGAAGAAATAGACAATTTAAAGAGTCCTATATCTATTAATGAAATTGAATCTGCTGTTATAACCTTCCTAAACAGAAAACAGTAGGCCCATGTGTACTTACCTGTGACCTCTACTAAACATTTAAGGAAGAAATTAAATTATTTCTCTACAATCTCTTCCAGAAGCTAGAAGGAAAAGTAATATGTCTAACTCATTCTTTGAGACCAGCATTACTCCCCAAACCAGACATGATAAGAAAAGAAGACTGTAGACTACTATCTCTTATGAACATAGATGCAAAAATTTTCAACAAATGTTAGCAAATTGAATCAATGTATAAGGAGAATAATAATGTACCATGACAAAGTGAAATTTACTCCATGTATGTAAATTTCAACAGCTCAAAATCAGTTAATGTAATCATCACATCAAAAACTAAACAAGAAAAATCACATAATTGCATCAGTATATAAAGATAAGATAAATCAGTTGACAAAATTCAATAGCCATTCACGCCAAAAACTCTCAGCGTATTAACAAAGGGGAAACATCTTCATTACCTACACAAAACCTACACTTAACATCATTCTTAATGGTGGAGAAACTTCAGTCTTTCCTAAGATCAAGAACAAGGCAAGGGTGACCCTTCCGACCACTCATTTTCATTATTATACTGGAAAGTGAAATTTGCTCGGTTGTGTCTGACTCTTTGCGATCCCATGAAACTATACAGTCCATGGAATTCTCCAGGCCAGAATACTGGAGTGGTAGCCTTTCCCTTCTCCAGGGGATCTTCCCAACCCAGGGACTGAACCCAGGTCTTCCACATAGCAGGCAGATTCTTTACCAGCTGAGCCAGAAGGGAAGCCCAAGAATACTGGAGTGGGTAGCCTATCCCTTCTCCAGCATATCTTCCTGATCCAGAAATCAAACTGGGGTCTCCTACATTGAAGGAGGATTCTTTACCAACTGAGCTATGAGGGAAGCCCACCTGAGCTCAAGCTTTAATTTTAGGTCAGGTCCACCTGAATAATTTCCCTTTTAATCAACTCAGAGTCAACTGATTGGAATCTAGTCATGAGAATGATGCCTCATCATATTTAGCAGTTCTGCCCTCACTCAAATGAAGGGAATTATTCAGAAAGTACATGGGATGGAGTGATAATCTTAGGGATCATTTTAGAATTCTGTCTACCACAATGTATGTTGCCCATTACTATACAAGACAAGAAATTCACCACAGCTAAATGAAGTAGGCTGCATAGTCTAGTGGTACAAACATCTTCCCTTGAAACGGATCAGCTTCAGCATGTTTTATTAAAGTACCAGAGTGAGTTACTCATCTTCCTTGATTTCCCTTTTTATATGATGCAGATATTGAAGACATTGATTTCATGGGGTTGTAGAGAAGATCTATTGAGTTCATTCACACAAAACATTTTGTTCAGTGCTTGGCACATATGTGTTAAGTCAATAAGAGTAAGCTTCTTTCATGACTGTTAATTCTGAAGTTCCAGCAGGGCCACGGCAGCATGCGTAAGAAGGTTATCACATCCATGTAAATCCTACCACACTGCTGTCCAAACTGGGTATTGGAAAGGAGCCAAGGACCTTAGGGATCTTCAGATGGGAATTCTGCAAGCCAGGTCCAAGCCTTGAGGGGATGAGCTGTAGCAAGTATTGAGGAATCCCTTGGATATGGCCAAATCCTCAACTAAACGTACGTGTCCTGAGCTGGGTGGAGCATCAGTCATGGGACAGGGGAGCTGATATGGTAGAGCCAACACACCTAAGAGGCTGTTCGTGTCCCCACTGCCTGCTTAGCACTTTCATAAAGCACACCTAAGTGCCCCTCCTGAGATCTTAAGTTCTTAAAGCACTGCTACAGATTTCCTGTGCTATAGTCTTGCTTCTAATACCTATCCCACTTGTGACTAGATATGAAGTTACTTAAGCTGCTTTTCTTCTGGGAAACAAGTTACATAAACCCAACTCCCTGTCTGGCCCTGTGCCAGTTGAGTTACTTAAAAGCTTTGCTGTAAGTCAATCAAAACAGGGTCTGCCTGGGAGGGCATTCATTACTGAATGCTGGCACAGCATCTTCTGATGTTAATTATTGTTATTGGGAGGCATTCATTAAGAACGTTGAGAATCATTTTGCAAGAAGCAGTGTTTATTAAAATGCAAATTGTCCTAGGCACCCTCTCTCCCCTAAGCTTTGGAAATCAAAGAGAATTATGGAGTGCATGCTTATTTTAAGATAACTTTTCCCATCAATCTGGTCCTGTGGCTTGCAGTGGAAGTCTTGGAGTACTATATGCCTTTTGCCGATGGAAACAGTTTTATTTTAATATATTTTGTGAGAAAGAAGTATCAGCAAGCTTGCCACTCAGAGCAATTGTGGCCCAAATAGGGAATCTCTGACGCACATTGGCGTGTCCAGAACTGGCCCACAAAGCTGCCACCAGTCAATGTGGTTATTGAGCATTTGAATTATGTTTGGTTCCGAAGATATGTTATATGTGTAAAATACATACATATAGGTTTTGAAGACAGTATAAGAAAAATAATGAAAAAAATTCATTCATGTGTTTTTGGTACTGGTTATATGCTGAAATAATAATACCCTGGCTATACTAGGTAAAATGCCTTTTATTATAAAAATGAATTCCACATGTTTCCTTGTGCATTTTAAATGTGGCTTCTAGAAAATGTACAATTAAAGATAGATCTTATGTACTCTGTCTGGCAATTAGGGCAGTTCTGGACAGAATGAGGGCCCTAGTCCAAACCTTTCCTTTCTCATTCAGACTAACTTCCTTTCTGGGCGCTCTGCCTCCCCTGTAGCTGCCCGCACCTCTTCCAGACGCTGGCTGGGATGATGGTGTTGGCATTGCCTGCTCCAAGCCTTTGCATAACTGCCATTGTCAGGGCCCACGTCTGCTTGCCTTCCACACCTTCCCACCTCCCAGCCACCTTCATGCCCTGGTTCTGAAACATGCCAGAACCATAGTTTCCCAAGCCACTCCATGTGTTCGCGGCGTTACTGCTTTTAGGACCCCTTGCCTCTCCGCAAGCCCAGGTGCCCTCTCACAGCCCCTGTGCAGTGGTCCTAACTCTCCTAATGCTCTCTCTGCATTCCCATGGTCCTTGTGTTTATTACAACACATTGACACTGTGTTGAAAGTGTTCAGTGTCCATCTTCTCATGAGACTGCATGCTCCTCAGAGGAGGGACAGCATGTCTTATCATCTGTATCTCCATGGCATGTAGTAAATATTTGTTAAATGTCCACAGAATGAAAGAACCATGGAGCAAACTGTGCTGGGTTAGTAACACTGCATGTCTGTAGGAAGATGCTGTGGCAACAGCTGAGGTGCTGCTGGCTTTGTTTTTATTTTTATGTTTAATCATTATTTTCTTTTAATAACAATGAAAACCACCATAGGGAGTAAGCCTAGTGACACTCCTCTGAGGTGAGAAGGAGTCCAAAGGTATTCTCTTCCCTTTCTGGGTGTTCAGCCTCCCCTTGGGTTACCACTCTCCTCAGCCAGGAGTGGGATTCTTGGTGTTATGGTGAGCTGAATGCCGAGAATTGCCACCAAGTGCCAATTAGCCATCTGCTGGGACGGCAGTCTTGCAAACAGAAAGCTCAGAGGGTGATTGGCTGTTTGCCTGTTTTCACAGGAGATAGAAATCTCCTTTCTGCCATGCGGGTCAGTGTTTGTATAGTTTAGTTGCAAGTCTGTTTGGGGTTGTTGAGGCCATGTTGCTTCATACAACTGGCCTTGCCCTCCCCAGGCCTGCCCTTCCCCGGGATCTCCACCGTGAGGACACATCTGGCTCCTGGAAGCAGCTTTGGTTCATTTGTCTTTTCTTTGCTGGATCACTGAGAAGAGCTGTTAAAGCAGGTCACTGACAGTTCAGAGTGTTATGTTCCAGGGATGTCCTGCTTCAAGAAAATTCAACAGGCAGAAAGCTAACTAAGCAACCTGATCAAGACTGAAGGTTCCTGGGGCATTATGCCAAGTCCCTGTGAAGGGTCAGCCAATATTATTCAAAATAATCCTTCCTATTCATGTGATTGAAAATTTCATGTGATTGGAAATCTTTCCCTTTCATGTGATTCCTTTTCAGGAATACAACTTTTCATATATGAAGACTCAGTTTTTCTTTGGGCAGAAGAACAAAGAAAGTCTTGCTTATTCAAAATATAAAAATCTAAAGCTAACTCATACAAAGAAATCTATTAGTTTGGCCAAAAAGTTCATCCAAGTTTTTCCCATAAGATGGTAAACGCAAACAAACTTTTTGGCCAAACTGATACCATCTCAGTTACCCATGAAAATACGAGGGGGATCCATTGAAAGCTGTAGTGTAAGCAACAGAGAGAGAGGGCATCGGTTCAGTTCAGTTCAGACTCTCAGTCCTGTCTGACTCTTTGTGACCCCATGAACCTCAGCACGCCAGGCCTTCATGTCCATCACCAACTCCCGGAGTTCACCCAAACACATGCCCATAGAATCGATGATGCCATCCAGCGATCACATCTCCTGTCATCCCCTTCTCCTCCTGCCCCTAATCCCTCCCAGCATCAGGGTCTTTTCCAATGAGTCAGCTCTTCACACGAGGTGGCCAAAGTATTGGAGTTTCAGCTTCAGCATCAGTACTNGGACATTGATACTGGTACGCCTATAAGGGCCAAGGACTTACCTGCCCACTGTCAGGCCAGCACCAGACCCAAACTTCCTTTGGTCCCATTGCCTGCCAAACTGGGACCCAGTCCCTCCCATCAGTGGACTGGAACCAGCTTTAGCTCCCCTAGGCCCCAAGTCAGATGCCCTGAGACCCAACCCTTACCAGCAGCTAACTGGCACCAGTCCAGGGAACCCACAATTTGCATAGGAGACAACAGGAGTCAGTCCTGACCACCAGTGTACTGGTATACTTTCCAGGACACACCAGGTCATGCAGTCAGCAGCACCATAACTTGGCCCCAGTCACCACTGAGCCAGCAGCCACTGCATGAGACAAGGCCTGGTAGCCAACCAGTCAGGGCAGCCCTGCCTATCAACGCACTCACAGTAGTTATGGCCTCACCACACCAGAAAGGCCCACACAGGCGACACCTCTATAGATTATTGCTCCGAGGAATAGAGACGAGTGTGCTTCTGGGCCTCGTAGAATGTTTCTTACATAAGACTAATTCCCTGAGATCAGGAAATGTAATTGACATACCTAATACATAGTAATAAACATGGAGATTTGGACAAAGGAATAATACAAAACCCNATAGAGACGAGTGTGCTTCTGGGCCTCGTAGAATGTTTCTTACATAAGACCACTTCCCTGAGATCAGGAAATGTAATTGACATACCTAATACATAGTAATAAACATGGAGATTTGGACAAAGGAATAATACAAAACCCCAGAAAAAAACAAAACTAAAGTAAATGAAATGGAGATAAGCCATCTACCTGAAAGAGTTCAAGGTAATTGCCATGAATATGCTCAATGAACTACTCAGGAGAATAAAGAAAAGCTGAGAATTTTAACAGAAAATATAAAGAAGAACAAAACAGAGCTGAAGAATACAACAACTGAAATAAAAATATACTAGAAGGGAAAATAGTAAATTAGATAATAATTTTTCAGTTAATTTATTTTAAAATGTTTTTTGTTGATAGAAAGAAGTTACATACTCAAATGCATTATTTCTAATAACATTTCTGTTGTTTCTAACTTTTTAATGAATTTGACATTAGACAAATGGTAATTTGCATATAAAGAATTTGGTAAAAGAGTCTGATTAATGTAAATATAAACAGTCATATTAGTATAGGCCCATCAATAAATTTTTGATAGTTTTTTTATGTATGGTAAAAGTTAAAGTGGCAAATTGATATTCTGATATAAAAATCAATGGTTTGAGAGTCAATGTGAGACTTTCTTAAAAGACATTATCAAAATTTTAAGACAAAATTTTTCTGATATTATTGTTTTCTCTAACTTCGCATGCCTTCTTTGATAATATTTTAGAAGATGTGCATAGTCAAAGTGGGTAGTTATAGCCTCTATACAAACAATATATGTTTTAAAGCTTTGCGTATGCCTTATTTGACCCAAATTTGTGGAAGTATCATGTGTTAAATTCTTCTTGTCTTCCTTTCTTTGTTTACAGCTAAAGTGACTTTGTTATTAAAGGATATGCATCTATAGAAAAAATCAGATAATACAAAAGAACAGATCTGTGAACTAGAAGAGCAAGTAGTGGAAATCACTAAAACAGAACAGAAAAAGAAAATAATTTAAAAAATAAAAATAGTTTTTTTAAAAAAGAACTTTTAAGGGACTTTTTTAAGGGACCTCTGAGACAGCATCAAGCATTCTAACATTCACATTATAGGGGTACCAGAAGGAGAAGAGAATGAGAAGGAGGCAGAAAGGATATTTGAAAAAATAATAGAAAATTAGAAAACTTCCCTGACCTCCGAAAGAAAACACACATCAAGATCCAGGAAACACAGAAAGTCCTGAACAAGATGAACCAAAGAGATCTATCAAGAAAAATCCTGATTAAAATGAATGAAAATAAATAAAGATTAACAGAGACTCTTAAAAGCATTGAGGGAAAAGAAACATGCATATTTGCATACAAAGGAACTCCCATTAGACCATCAGATGACTTTTGAGTAGAAAATTTGCAAGTCAGTAAAAGTGGTAGGGTTGCAACCAAAAAATTCTACCTGGCAAGGTTATCATTCATATTTGAAGGAAAGTATTTTTACAGAGAAGTAAAAGCTAAAAGAGTTTAGAATAGTAAACTGACTTCACAAGAAATGTCAAAGGAGATTCTCTAAGCAGAAAAGTAAGTACCACATCTAGAAATATAAAAATTACGAAAGAAAAAGCTTCATTGATAAAGACACACACAGCCAATGTCATAGGTCAGCCACATATAAAGCTAATAGAAAGGTTAAAAGACAAAGTAGTAAAATCACCTATACCCATAACTAGTAGTTAAGGGATACACAAAGCAAAATAATATAAAACATGATGTCAAAAACATTAAATATGGGGGACAAGTAAAACTTCAAGCTTGTTAGAATCCATTCATAATTAAAAGATTATTAACTTACTATAATCAGACAGACAGATAAACAGATAAGATAGGGACCTTATGGTAATCACAAACCAAAATCCTTTATAATAGATACACACACACAAGAAAATGAATCCAAACGCAACACTAACGATAGTGAAAGTGAAAAGCTGTGAAAAAGTAGTCACTACAAAGGAAATGAAAAGAAAGTTGGGTAGCAATCCTATACCAGGAAAAGTAGGCTTTAATACAAAGACAATAACAAGACAAAAGAAGTACATTACACAGTGACAAAGGAATCAATTCAATAAGAAGGTATAACAATTTCAGTATCCTATTATAATTTATCATCTTAATATATAAATATATATACACCTAATCTAGGAGAACATAAATACACAAAGCAAATACTAACTAACATAAATGGAGAAATTGACAGTAATACAATGATAGTAGGAGACTTTAACATCCCAGTAATTTCAAAGGACCAATCATCCAGACAGAAAATCAATAAGGAAACACTGACCTTAAACAACATGTTAGACCAAATATATATAAATATATATATTATATATAATATATATTATATGCATTGATACCATGCTCATAGGTTGGAAGAATTAATATTGTTAAAAAGAGCATNTTCAAAGGACCAATCATCCAGACAGAAAATCAATAAGGAAACACTGACCTTAAACAACATGTTAGACCAAATATATATAAATATATATATTATATATAATATATATTATATGCATTGATACCATGCTCATAGGTTGGAAGAATTAATATTGTTAAAAAGAGCATACTACACAAGGCAATCTACAGATTCAAGGCAATCCCTATCAAAATAACAATGGCATTTTTCACAGAAGTACAACACGTAATTCTAAAATTTGTGCAAAAATAAAAGGCTTCAAATAGCCAAAACAACCTTGAAAAAGGACAAAGATGGAAATATCACATTCCCTTATTTCAAGTGATACTCAAAACTATAATAATCTAAACAGTATGGTACTGACATTAACGAACAGACATATAGATCAACAGACTAGAAAAGAGAGTCTAGAAATAAACCCATGCTTACATGATTGGTCAATTAATCTATGACACTGGATGTAATAATATATAATGGAATAAAGAATACATGGTATTGGGAAAACTAAACAGCTACATGCCAAAGAATCAAACTGGCTACTTTCTCACAACATATACAAAAATAAACTCAAAATGGGTTAAATGTATTGTAAGACCTGAAATGATAAAACTCCTAGAAGATGTTATGGAGAATACACTCTTTATCATTGATATTAGCAGCAGCAGCAATGTTAATAAAATCTCTTTCCTCAGGCAAGGGAAACAAAACAGAAAATAAACAATTGGACTACATCAAACTAAAATAGTTTTGTACAGAAGAGAAAATTATCAACAAAATGAAAATGCAGCCTAATGAATGAAATAAGATATTTACAAATGATATATTTGATAAGGGGGTTAATTTCCAAAATATACAAAGAACTCATAAAACTCAACAACAAAAAAACCCCAAGTAATTTGATTTAAAATGGGTCAAGGAGTTAATATACATATATTTCCAGAGAAGACATACAGATTGGTCAATAGACACATGAGAAGATGCTCAACATTGCTAATCATCAGTTAAGTTCTAATGAAAAGAACACTTCACACCGTCAGAATGACTATCATCAAAAATACAACATATAGAACAGGTATTGCCAAGTACATGGAGAAAAGAGGATCCTTGCTTACTGTTGATGGGACTGAGTTGATGCAGACACTATGAAAAACAGTACAGAAGTTTCTCAAAAAATTAAAAGTAGAACTACTATATGATCCAACAGTTTCATTTTGGGAGTTTTTCCTGAAGAAAACAAAANGAGAAAAGAGGATCCTTGCTTACTGTTGATGGGACTGAGTTGATGCAGACACTATGAGAAACAGTACAGAAGTTCCTCAAAAAATTAAAAGTAGAACTACTATATGATCCAACAATTTCATTTTGGGAGTTTTTCCTGAAGAAAACAAAAACATTAATTTGAAAAGATACATGCATGTCAATGTTCACATTAGCATTCTTTACAATAGCCAAGATATGAGCACAACCTAAACATTCACCAACAGATAAATGGGTAAAGAATATGCGGTATATATTGTCTTGGCCAAAAAAGTTTATCCATAAGATGTTACAGAAAAACTTGAACAAAATTTTTGGCCAACCCAATATATACCCAGTGAAATACTGCTGCTGCTGCTGCTAAGTCGCTTCAGTCGTATCCGACTCTGTGCTACCCCACAGACGGCAGCCCACCAGGCTCCGCCGTCCCTGGGATTCTCCAGGCAAGAACACTGGAGTAGGTTGCCATTTCCTTCTCCAATGCATGAAAGTGAAAAGTGAAAGTGAATTCGCTCAGTCGTGTCCGACTCTTAGCGACCCCATGGACTGCAGCCCACCAGGCGTCATAAAGAAAAGGATTATTGCCATGTGCAACAAAATTGATGTCTCTAATTGGTGTTAGGCTAAGTGAAATATGTCAGATAAAGACAAATACTGTATAATTTTACTTATATGTTGAATATAAAAAACAAAATAAGCAAAACAAAGCAGAAATAGACTCATAGATACAGAGAACAAATAGACGATCACCATGAAAGGGTTTGGGCAAAACAGGTGAAGGAGATTAAGAGGTACAAATTTCTAGTTATTATAATAAATGAGTCATGGGGATATACTGTATAGCATGAGAAATATGGTCAATAACATAGTAACTTTGTATGAAGACAGACGGTTACCAGATGCATAGTGGTGATCACGTCATAACCTTTGCAAATGTCAAATCGTCTTGTAGTATATCTGAGACTCACAAAAACTGTATTTCAGCTCTATTTCAATTAAAAAGTAAAATCTTACTGACATTTGTTAAAGAACTGTAAGGCCAATTTTATTCAAGGAAAGGCCTACTACAATGGGAGAGAGGTCAAGTTTCACTCTGAATATGATGTGAACAAGTGGGAATTTATGATCAAGGAGGAGGATGGGGGTCAGTGGATGAAAAGTCACTATAAGGACCATTAGGGATGGGGTGGGGGGGGTTCTGGCTAACCCATCCTAACAGGATTCTTGATGAAGGCAGGCCAGGGTGATCAGACATCACCATGGGGTAGGAGGTGGAAGGTAGTGGAGGATGAGGAACCTAGTTAGACACTGGAGGTGATCAGATGTGGACAATGTGGAGAGGGGTGACTGAACAGACTTCCAAGGATTCTTCCTAAAGTGGGACAATGCAGAATACCCAAATAGAGGCTTAGCTTAAAAAAAGGGATGGGGTGGGGACGGAGGTGGTGGGGGGATTCAGGATAGGGGGACACAAGTATACCTGTGGCTGGTTCATGTCGATGTATGGTCAAAACCACCAGAATATTATAAAGTAGTTAGTCTCCAATTACATAAATTATTTAAAAAAAAAAAAAAAAAA
>SJYW01028085.1:0-50741 GCA_006410735.1 Raphicerus campestris | reverse complement strand
GAATGAAAAGTTGTTGTATAATAGATACAGAGTTTCAGCTTGAAAAAATGAAAGTGTTCTACAGATGGATATTGATGATGGTTGCAGAGCCATGTGACTATACTTAATGTCACCTAAGTGGCACCAATGTCCAACTGAAAATCACCAGTGAGATAAAAATAAGAAAAGTCATTGCCTTCTCCACTTATCCTCCATCCTGCCCAGTCTTGGGAGACCTAAGCCACACAGGGAATGTATCAGAGAGAAAAGGTCAGGCGTTGGCTCCAGCCTAGGGTGGATTCTAAGAGTCAGTCTTGAAACTGTGGTGGTCAGGGAACACTGCCTCAAAAAAGGCAGGACATGCAGTCCAATATAACACATATAATGATACATATTGTAGCAAAATGCACAAGGCCACCTAAAGCAAAATGTTTGGATAAAATGGCAAAATACATTACCTGAAATGTTATTTGGCCATTTAACATTTTTAATTAGACCTATATCTCTTGAATTGTAGGATGTTTTTTGCTGTGAAGTAAAGAAGGTACACAGATTATCTTTCAATCAATCAATCATCTACCTTGTAATTCGTTTTCTATAAAACTCAACAAAGACATATTTGCCATTGATGTACATGCGTTTACACATTTGTATTAATATATGAGGTATAGGGCATACTGAAAAATATGTAATACTGGTTCTGTGATGGTGTTAAAAGGATGAGGGAGAAAGACAAAAAATGAAGAGACTGAAATGAAATGGAGAAACATAAGTGTGAGCAATGTTAACTAAAACTGCCAATTATAGTAAGTCTATCCAGTAACTTTCTTTACAGATACAAAAATGCATATCTATTATAAATTAGAGTAAAACATAGGAAAAAGGAAAAGAGATTCAATTAAGGGATAGGATTATAGACTTATGGGACTTTAAAATTTTAATAAAATTTATTTTGAAACATATTTAGATATAAAAGAAAAGTTACAAAAACAGAGTTCTCATATACCCTTCCCTGAGTTCCCCTCATCACTAATATATTTCATATCATGGCTCACTTATCAAAACTAAGAAATTGACATTGGTATGTTACTATTAAGTGGACTGTGGATTTTATTTGGATTTCATCAGTTTTTAAAATTAACATCTTCTTTCAGTTCCAGGATCCCAACCCAGGGTACCACATTTCATTTGTTGTCTATATTATGGTGACTTTTTAAAACTTAACTATGTTGTGATATCATAGTAGCTTCTCTATTATCTTTAGGGTTTCAACATTTACCCCAATATAAGTTTGCAATAAAGTAAAACATACTTCAATGATTTGATTGTGTTTAGTTAGGTTGCTTTTTTGCAAGATACACAAGTTCATTCTTCATGGGCTTCAATCTCCCTTTCTAACGAGGTCAGGCTTCCTATGTACCTTCCTGGTACTTCAGCCACTCAGGACAAGTTGCCCTGTGCCAATGCCACTCTTGTTTTCTGCCTTACATTTGTTCTAATCTGTCTGTCAAGGTCCTGGGCCAAGTCTTTCTGAAGGTCAATCCTGAGCTAGACTATATCTTTTCTGTAGGACTCGACCTTACCCCGCAGATTCACCAGCCCCACAGAGCATGTATGGAGTTCTCCTCCCTGTCTGGGAGTGTATGACACAGGGTGCTGTCATATTTATGCCTGGCATCCCTGGTGCCCAGCTCAGTTACTTGACCCATACTGAGTGATAGAAGGAAAGAAGGAAAAAAGGGGAAAAAGTCAAATTAGGCCCATCTCCCACATGTTCTTTGTCTTGTTACTATTATCCTCAGTCAGCAATGGGGCCAAGACATCTGTGAAAATAACCTATATGCATAGCAGCATCATTTACAGTAGCCAAAAAGTTGAAATGGCCTAAATGTCCAACAATGAATAAACAAAATATAGTACATGCTAAGAGTCAGTCTTGAAACTGGTGGTCAGGGAACACTGCCTCAAAAAAGATAGGACATCCAGTCTAATATAACACATATAATGATACATATTGCAGCAAAACGTACAAGTCCACCTAAAGCAAAATGTTTGGGTAAAATGGCAAAATACATTACCTGAAATGTATATATATATACATTATGAGTGAGTGAGTGAAGTTGCTCAGTCGTGTCCGACTCTTTGCAACCCCATGGACTGTAGCCCACCAAGCTCTTCCACTCATGGGATTCTCATATATATATATATATATAAAATACATTATACATACATATTACAATATACATATACATATATGTAATATGTAATATACATATTGCATTATATATATTATATATATACACATTATATGTACATTATATGTACACACACACATTATATATATATACATTCTATATATATACACATTATATATATATAGCCAAAATATAGCCATAACAAAAAATGATGCATGCTACAACATGGATGAACCCTGAGGACATTATGCTAAGTGAGCTAAGCCAACCACAGAAGGCCTGCATAATTTCAGCTGTATGAGGGACCCAGAGTAGTCAAATTCATAAAGTAGAGTGTTGGGTGACAGGGGCTAACGGCAGGAGTTAGTGTTTACTGGGGTCAGAGTTTCAGTTTGGGAAGATGAAAAAGTTCTGAAGACAGACAGTGGAGAGTGGTTGATGTTTCCACCGAACCGATGTTTCCAACCTTTTTAACTTGAAAAAGGTTAAAATAGTAAATTTTATGTCATGCATATTTTACCACAAATAAAAAAAGCAAAGTGTCTGTAAAAATAATCTTTGGACCCTGGTCTGCAAGGTGACTAAGCACTCTCTTGTCCTCCTTTGTGACTGAAAACAGAAAATTAATCTTTTAAAGTCTGTTAGGTGCAGACCTCCAGGTGACAGAAGACACAAAAAGCTCCCTGGCGACCAGTGAGCTTCCATTTGTGCTGTGACAACAAGGAGGAAGTGACAGAAATGACAACCAATAATGGGATACAAACCTCGTGAAAAGGAAAAATTGGAGCACCTAAGTCTGGGAAGACAATGAAAGAAAAACTATGACTTGTTCCCAGAAACAACGGCCTCCTTCTGCTGGGTGCCTGAAGGCTGAGGATGATTTTAATCAACCCCCAAAGCCTTGGAGAAAGGCGATGATGGGGTGATTCACCCAGAAACTGTACAGTGTCCTGCGGGTACAAGCACGTAAACGAATCAGCACTGGAACCGCACATCTAGCTCTAATTCACTGATGCTCGGCAGTATTGTAAGAGTCATCACTCAATATTTCCTTTTCAAAAGACTAACCCTGTTTAAAAAAAAAAAAAGCAGCAAAGTAGATTAAGGAAGCAGTAGGATGCAGCATGGGCTCTGAATGAAATGCAAGCAGTAAGTATTTTGAAACTGACGTATAATGTCAGGCACTCACTCAAGATTGGTGTGTGGGCGTTAAAATTGCATGTCTATTTCTCATGAGCTATTTATTGATGTTAATGAGAGTATTTAAATGAGAATGAAAGAATAACTGGAGGTTTCTAGGATTGTTTAAAATCTAACACAGCGGTTTTAGTTTGTTTCTGCTAAGAAATCTCAAGGACTTTGAACTGGCAAATCTTTATTATTCAGTGTTCTGGCTAAATGTCTCAGAAGCTGCAGTCTGGGTGTTGAAGGATCTTCAGTTCTCTCAGAACTAGAGGGAAAGGGGAGGCTCTTCTTCCAAGCTCATTCCCATCGCTCTGAGTAAGATTCTAGGCTTTGCACATGTTGAGTTGAAGCCCTTTGTTCTTTGCCAGCTGGAGCTGTCAGTTCTTTGCCAAGGGGCCTCTCAAGAGGCAGAACACATCAGAGTAGCTGGCTTCCTGCAGATTGAGTAAGCAAAATGCAAGAGAATGTGTGGGAGATAAAACATGGGGTCTTCTGTACCCTCACCATGGAAGTGACATTCCATCTCTTTGTAGAAGAAAGTGACTAGGTCCAACTCTCATGCATGGAAAGGAGATGATACAGGGCTGTGTATTTCAGCAGACCCTATGGTCCTTTTTGCAATCTGCCCATCAACATCAAGATGAAGAAGGATGCTACTCGACATCCTTGAAAATAAAGGCTCACAGTGAGTTTTAGCAGCTGTAAAATGCCTTGGGTCTTGACTTCCTTCTTTTCTGACAAGGAATTGCCCTGTGAATGTAGGGGCTACCTTATTTAATGGTTGGAGGAGAGGCAGTGGGTAGGGATAGATCTAGGTTCCTATCAGCACGGTCCTCCTGAGCGAGCCCTGACCTGACCAGAGCAAAGTACTCTCTAGAGAGCAAGGACAAAGGCAGGTTTTTGTATCCATCATCTTCTTTAGAATCAGTTCCTGGATAGAGGCATCCCCTTTCTTGTGTTCAGTAGCTGGGTAGCATGGCCAACAGAGCCTGGCTTGCCTATCCTGGGTTTTTAGTTAAGAGGCAGCAGCTACCATAAGCCAGGCACAGGCTACTTTCCCTGTGTCACCTCACTTACCCCCCAACAAGACCTCTATGGAGGGGTTGCTGTTTGACCTCCAGTTTTAAATCCAGGAAAATTGAGGCTGCAAGGTTGAGTTATCTGTTGGAGGACCTGGGACCGGCAAGTGGCAAAACCCAGATTTTATGGCTTCTCTGGATCCAAAGTTGTCAATTCTCTGTTTACAAAAAATCCTAAGAGAGGTGGCTAAAGTGGCCATATCTGAAACCAGATGTCACTTAATATTAGAGAGTCGCCCACGAGTTCAGTCTATGTGCAGCCTTACAGCTTCTCCAAGGGCGTGCTCTTCTCTAGGCAACAGCCATGTTCACTAAGGCTGTGACTTCAGAGGATTAGGGGTTTGTCCAGCGAGTAAATGAGAGATGTCAAGCTGGAGTGGCCCTCCTGGAATCCCAGAGTTTTCCACAGAAAGGCATCCCTCCAGGGAGGCTGTTATACCCCATTCTCACTCCTGGTTGGTCACAGCAGTGCTTTGACGGCTGCAGAAGGACCACTTCATGTGCTCTGGTGGGTATATCTGTCAACATGCCACCAAACTGTACAAACATGAAACACACAGTGCAAATGAACTTGTGACCTGGATACAATGTTAAAAGAACGGGTTGCTAGAGATTTAAGGGAGCTCTAAGGGATAGCTGTGGCTTACATTTATGCAATAGAAATTGTTCTTTCATATCTATCAGTTCCCAGTGGGTAAGCATGGTCAAACAGGGACAAGCTTTTTCTTAGTATGACTGGGACGTTGCACAAACTCTTCCTAAAAGATATGATCACAATCTACTTTGTGTTCATTTTTTGTGGCCCTTAAGAAATTTATACCAGGGGGATAGATTTTCCCTACTCCTGGAGGAAACAGCTAGTCCCCTAACCTCTCTGTTTCCTTTCACCTAATGATGATCCTAGGGTGGGTGGCATCAGGCACACTGTCTCAGTGCTCCCTCACATCTAAACTGCCCACTCCCAGACTGGAATCAGTCACCAACTCCACCTCCACTGGCCCACCTAGCACTATAAGCCAGCTGCTTGCAGAAGGAACCCTATATCCACTGCTCCCCTCCCTTCCTGTTATTTTTCTCTTTCCTCCAGTCAACTTTGGGCTTCCCTGATAGCTCAGTTGGTAAACAGTTTTGGTCCCTCCAGGGTGAGCCTAGGAAGGGGAGAAAGGAAAGAAAATGCAGTCTGATGCGTGGATTCATTTTCCATCTGCTGAGGTGGTACAGTTGGGATTGTCCCCAGGGCAATTTTCTGCAGTTCTCCCAGTGCTATTTCACTTCTGGGCTCCACAGCTGTGGTTTTCAAGGTGGGGCGGTGCCTCTCCTCGGCTGGCAGCTGCTCCCCCCNAGGGCAATTTTCTGCAGTTCTCCCAGTGCTATTTCACTGCTGGGCTCCACAGCTGTGGTTTTCAAGGTGGGGCGGTGCCTCTCCTCGGCTGGCAGCTGCTCCCCCCAAGCTCTGGTTTGCCAGGTGTCCACTGTACTTGCTAACTCTTGCCTTCAGCAAACTGGACCCTTTACAAATGATCTTTCTAGGTCAACTTAAGGCATCTCAAGACAGGCCCTCTCTCCCCCAGATGCCATATTAATTCCATCAGGAGTGCTGAGATTCTACTACTTGCCTAAGCAGGAGAGGGGTGTCCAACTCTTTGTGACCCATGGACTGTAGCCTGCCAGGCTCCTCTGTCCATGGAATTCTCTAGGCAAGAATACTGGAGTGGGTTTCCACTTCCCTCTCCAAGCAGGAGATGGTTATTATCTGCTTTGGTGGATAGCCTCCAGGGTGACCTGAAATGATCTTGGCTCCTGGAACTCATATGCCTGTGGAAACCCCTCCTGCTGAATGTGGGCTGGACCTAATGATTTAACTTCTAACCAACAGAATGACTCAGAAGGTAAAGAATCTGCTTGCAGTGCAGGAGACCCAGGTTCGATCTCAAATTGGGGAACATGCACTGNCTCATAATGCTTGGGACATACTTTATACTACTCATCCAATTATTTATCTCAAATTTCACATTCTAAAGAGGCAGCCTGTATTTTATCAGGCCACTCTCCCAGGAGGCACAGTGACCTGATTTCTCCACTGGTACCAGCGTCATTCACACCACTTAAACAAACATCACTTAGGATGGAGACTCGGTGTCTCTGTTCTCAAAGTTTCCAGCTGGGCCACTAATGGGAAATCCAGTGGCCACCTTTCTTTTAGGCTCCCTGTGGTTCCTAAATTTCATAACCCCCTTGGCATCTCAGTCTCCTCCTTCCATACCAGGCCATGGGGTTTCCAAGTCCCACCTAAAATAATTTATCTCATTATTTTGCTTTATAAGAGGTCAGGTGTTCTACAGCTGGGGTCGCCCTCCTCCAGGCAGGCCACAAGGGATACTGTCTTGTGGCTCACCTTTCCTTTGTCCTAGCCTTCACCGTGTGCTCTAACTTAGGGTTATGATTAAACACGCAATGCACAGAAACACACATACCGATACATAAAATACATACAAACATATGCACGTAGACCCATTCACATGTACACATACTCGTGCATATACAAATACACATGTATGCACACACATTTACACATGATTTGAAAACACAGACACATAGGAAAAAGATGGCCTTGTAAAAACAAGCAGAGATTGAAGTGATGCTGTCACAAATGAAGGAACATCCAAGCTCCCCAGAAACTGGGAGGTGGAAGAACTCCCCACTAGGGTCTTCTGAAGGCACATTGCCCACTGACAGTCTTATTTGAGACTTCTGGCCTCCAGAACTGGAAGACAATAAATTTCTGATGCTTTAAGCCACCCAGTCTGTGCTACTTTGCTATGGCAGTCTAGGAAACTAATAATAGCTCCTCAAAAACAAAGTGATAATGATCAACCAGTAAATGAGGTCCATTATCCAACTGACCCAGAAAACGCAGGGCTAAAATTGGCAGATCAGATAACAGGTACCTGGGAATTAAGCTCTTACTAAGATATATTAAACCAGGCAGAAGCTGACCCACAAGCCAGGTAAGAGATAGCAAGAACCATCTGGGTCATGCAACAGAAAACTACTCTGGGTACTGGAAAACACAGGTCCTGTAGTGGTTTGATAAAATTTTTACATGGCCTTGCTGGCCAAAAGCATCAGGCAATGTTATGTGCTGTGGTTAGGCTGGAGCCACCGTAGGAATGGCAGGAGCCAGCTCTGGGAAGGTCTGGGGCATCCTACCAGGGATGGACAGGGAGTGAGGGAGGTGGGGCTAGGGGCAGGTTCAGGAATGAGAGCGTTACAAAGTCAAGGAGCAAGGCAAAGTTTAAGTCAATGACCTTGGAGAGCTGTTGGCAGGCTGATATTTTAAAATCTGTACCCAGAGTCATCCACTTTATATTCTGAAATTGGACCTTTGATTCGTGTTTCCTTACAAAAGGACAGTTTGCCTTCTGTTTTCACTCAGTGTTTAGTGCTGTTGGTTGCCAAAGCCAATGCTCAGAGGGTGTGGATCACAGGATGCCTTTGGATGTGTTCGCCTGTGCGTTTCTCCACAGGCTGATACTTGAGCAAGGGCTCATACATAATGCACAATGAAAACATAGTGCTTTCTGCCCAGGCAAAAGGTCCCTTGCACCACAGGGAGGAACAAAGAGGATCGCCTGATCTTGACTAGCCAGGTGAGCTGCTTACCTAGAGCAAGCCTTAAAAGAGGCTTATCTTGATGAAGCGGGTGCCAGCGTCCTCATCCTCTGCCACACAGACCGATAGAGAGAAAACGCAATGGTGTTTGCCTGGGTGATAGAGGACTCCCAGTCTAGACAGATGGGTGCCCTGAGTTGCTTGGCTTGCTTTTAACCAGCCTCCCTGACCTGACTCCTGTGTGCTGGTTCATATCTCTGTCTGTAATGTTTAAGGCTACAGACGGTAAATAAATAAATGGATGCTCCATCCTGCCTGTAAACAACCCTATCTCTCTCAACATCTTGCACAAACTCCCACTGACTCTCCCCTGCATTCTGTCCCAACTCTTCTCTGAAATGCAGGACCCTAAATTCATAAAAACTTTTGATCCAGATCCTGCCATAAAGATAAAAAAAAAGTTTAATCCCTGTGTTTATAGAGATTATCTGTTCTGTTCTATATTTCATCCTGGTAAAAAATTGTCGGTGCTATTTATAAATTCTGGAGTAAAATGAGTCGCTGGCTAATTCAGGAGGTGCTTTAAGACTATTGAAATGGTAGATGGAGATTTTGAAGCCAGATTAAAAAGAGACTTTCAGATCCTCTTAAAACATCATGTGTGCTTGTCATTTCAGTAAATGTGTACTTTCGTGGCTACTGAGTTGCTTTGCTACCAGCTCCTCCACTTACAGCTATGTGACTATAAGGAATTTTGACTTTTTAATCCTAAATTTTTCTTCATAATTAAACTGTGAATAAAACAGTACAATAGTTGTACATGGTTATGGTAAGAAAAATGAGATGATGTAACCCCCACTCTGGGAAGCCAGAAAATCCGTGCTCAATTAATGAACAATCTTCACTTATTCCAAAAGTACATTTGTTTTTGAAGGTCAAAAATATCACTTTTCTTTTTATCAGGAGTAAAGACTTTCATGTTCTTTTATGGCATGTGATATGCAACTAGGAGCTTGTGGACTTCCCTGGAGACCTGGGCTTGGTCTTAAGCTTGACTGTGTTGGCTTTGCTCCTGAGTCTGTTCTACTGATGATTCTCCTTTTGAGGCTCCAGCACTGTCTTACTCACAGGGGCTCAAAATAGTTTCCTTTCTTTTCCATGGTCACCAACTTCAGTGGTCACGTGTGTGTGTGTGTGTGCGCACTCAGTCATGTCTGACTCTTTGCAACCCCATAGACTGTAGCCTCCCAGGCTCCTCTGTCTGTGGGATTTTGCAGGCAATACTGGAGTGGGTTGTCATATCCTGCTCCAGGGGATCTTCCTGACCCAGGGATCGAACCTGCATCTCTGTATCTCCTTCATTAGAAGGCAGATTCTTTACCACTGAGCCATCTCAGAAGCTCTGCTGTGAAACTTTCTCAGACTTCCTTCTTTTTCTTTTTTATTTTCACTGTCCAAATTATTTTGCTAGTTCTCTCTCTCTCTCTCTCTCTCTCTGTATATATATATACACACTTTTTTTTCCTTTGTTCTATTTCCTTTCTAGTCCATCTCATGCATGACTGTCACAATAACCGTTTAAAAATATTATGATTATATCTCTTCGCTCAATCCTTTAGTATTCAGGTCAGATTTTACCAGTCCCAAATTGCTTATCCCCCAGTTTCCTGCTTTTATTACACTGCCTTCAAGCTTTCAGAGCAGGTGTCAGAGAACCAACCTAACTGTGCCTTAGGCAAGAATAACCCCTCACTATGTCATGCAGGCTGTCTGGAGCTAGATCATCCCAAAACACTCAGCAATAGCATGATGATCTCAGGCTCCATTCCGCCAACACTTCCTTCCTCCTTTCATTATCTCATGGGTGCAAGAGTTTTGCTGCAGCTCTTAGCAGGCAGCTGACAGCTCCTGTAATGAACAATCTTCTTCATCCTCACTGTCATCCTTCCTGAAGATCAGCCTTTTGTGCTTTTACTTGACTTAGAATTGGGACAATAGCATTGATATATATACACTAGATGTGTAAAATAGCTAGTGGGAAGCTGTTGGATAGCACAAGGAGTTCAACTCAGTACTCTGTGATGACCTAGATGGGTGGGATGAGGGATGGGTAAGAGGAAGGCTCAGCTAGGAGGGGATATATGTATACATATAGCTGATTCACTTTGTTGTAAGCAGAAATTAACACACTATTATAAAGCAGTTATACTCCAATAAAAAAAGAGAATATTCTTTATCTCTAAACCAAATCTTTTTCCTTTGAGGCCAAATTATTATTTCCTCTAAGTCTTCCTTTAGGAAAATGAGTATGTCAAGGCTGTATATTGTCACCCTGCTTATTTAACCTATATGCAAAGTACATCATGAANATGTGTCTGCACACAATCTCTTGCCCCCTAACTCTGCATTCGACACAGTGGTATTACAGAGTTTTTTCCAGCTGACACAATGTTTACGTTTCCTTATCAGGGTTACCTGCTTCAACTTCTGCTGCGTGGAAGGTGGGCAAGTGAAAGGTGGGCAAGCAACCTTCCTGCACATATCTCATTCTTGTTAATTCCTGGGTAGTTTTCTACTTGGTAAGTTTAGAAGTTTGCCTCCTCCACTACACTGGAAACTCCACATAGATGTTCATACGTGTCTTTTTATCCCTAAGTGCTCGGCTAAAGTGTTGCCATAGAGCATGTCTCAACAGTTGCATCTTCAGTATAGCCTGGACAGTCTACCTCTAAAAAAATGCAGCAGGACAAAGTCATGGTAAATTGATCTGTTGCCTTCCCCCTTTTCCACACTTAGGTGAACAATAGACAGTGTTCCCTAAGGAGGAAGGCCCCCTTTGGACATGAACCACAGAAACAAAAGGGCACGGACAGTTTGAGACCCATCCACATGTCAGTATTTGTCATGGGGAAGGCACTGAGGGCAAGGGTTTAATCTCTGCCTGCAGTGTCACGCGCTGACTAATAGTAACTTCGAATTTAACCTACGTGCTGCATTGCGTCCCTTCACTTGTCGTTCAGTCACTAAGTCGTTGCGTTTTTTTATGGTTTTGCAATGCTTGTAGTTTTTCAATCAAGGGGTGAGTTTTCACACATCCAGTGTCTCTTCAGCTTTCTTATTTTCTTAAACTTGAAAGACATTTCTCACCTTGCGCTCTTCTCTATAAGACCCAGCCTCCCTCTGTCCTTTCCCACCCTCCAGATTTCTGCCAGAAGATGCAAATTATTTCCTGAAATTTGAAATGTTTCAGTTCCAACTCTACCTCTCCCATCGTTAGTCAAAGCTTGGGGCTGGTGGTAGTCCCACTATTTCTGCTTGTTGTCGGAGGGTGAAGACCACAGGCGAGGACTAGGATGAGGGCTCCTAAGGGTCACTGCTCTTAATCTTCAAAGGGGCACTGTGGTTGACCTCATCTTACAGGTGAGGAAATGAGTCACATAGAAGCCAAATGGTAGGAAGTCACACAAGCAGGGAATGGAATTGCTGGGATTTGAACCCATCCTGCTACTGGCTACCAGAGCAATGTCTTTCCAAAGGCGCTCAGGTGAACAGACGTCCCTTCTTCCCACTTTAGAAAGACTGCTTTACCAGGAATCACATGGAAAAAGACAGTTTTTTCCTTTACATTTCTCTCCTTTGTCCTGAAATATACAAAATCAACAGCTATTCTGTGGGTCTGGGACATGCCTTTGGGGAGTAGGGTGGGGAGGTAGACATGGGCAGAAGATATGAGGCAGGAAATGAGGTCATATTGGAACCTGTGGGAGACAATGGGCCAAGTGAGACAGAAACCCGCTTGCCGAGGCAGGACAGAACAGCAGGGAATGACCAGGGGATCCCATCACAAGGCCATAGACAGCAGCCCCAGACAATCTGGAAGCATCACACCCCTCCCATCAGAGGTCACTGTATGGAGACTCTAGCAAATGGCCCTGGAGGATGACACTGGGCAGCTGGGGGCTGTGCAAATGCAGCGGCTGCAGAAGGACAGCCAAAGGAACTGCAGGACAAGGTTCCAGTGGGATAAATCTGGGCTTCAGCCACTTCAGTCTTGAGGCTTCATCTTGTGCTCAGCCTCATCCCAGCCCATCCCCCGCTCCTCCTCTCAGTTATGGTGATGGCCTTCTTGCTCCTGGAATTCAGCATGACTTCCCCACCTCTGGGCATTTGTACCTGCTGTTCCCTACAGCTGGAACTCCCCCATACCTCTCCCACCAGCCTTTTGTAACTCTTACTAATTTTGCTGTTCAGCTTAAATATCGAGTCTTGAAAAAAATCCTTTCATTTTACTGCCCCACCCCACAAAAGTGAATTTGCCACTTTCCCATCAAGTAAGTCTGCATTTTCCGATTAGTGCATCCCACCCCGCTGTGTACTCCTTCCCCAGTGAAGGCAGAGACTCTGTGCATTCTGTTTATGACCGTGGTGTTGGTCAGGTAATCAATGATGGGTGGAGGGGCAAGGCGGGATCTAGGAACCAGGCTGACCTTCAACCTGGGCAAACTTGGAGGATGGGCAAACAGATGGTGCTGATGTGACTCCAGGAGAAAAGTGATACATAGGTAGATAAAGTTGGTTGTAGTTAAGACACCTCAGTCCCTTCTTTGCCCTTACTTAGTAATGGTCCCTTCACTTCACTTATTAATTACCAAAAAATTACTTAATCCCTATACCTACCCACCAGGTGCCCATTTCCCCACCTGTACTTAAGATTCCCCTGAGCAAAGACTCCATGGATGCTCCGTGCCTCCCTTAGTGAATGCCTGATAGCAGGTGAGCTTCATTTTCTTTCCCTTTTTCATTCTTACCCTGTTAATACTATATTAACACATCAGATATCTGGAGAATCCAATAGAATTGTTTCCCACCCCATCTTGGTGGTCTCCATGGGCCCTGGGGTAGGGGGGTGATTATAGAATCGGTCCATTCTCACAGGCTGTCTCTTATTGCCTTGAGGGTCCTCACAAATAAGGTGGCCAGATTTAACAAATAAAAGTACAGGATGCCCAGTTAATTATAAATTTCAGATAGGCACTGAACAATATCTTAATACAGTTATATCTCATAATGCTTGGGACATACTTTATACTACTCATCCAATTATTTATCTCAAATTTCACATTCTAAAGAGGCAGCCTGTATTTTATCAGGCCACTCTCCCAGGAGGCACAGTGACCTGATTTCTCCACTGGTACCAGCGTCATTCACACCACTTAAACAAACATCACTTAGGATGGAGACTCGGTGTCTCTGTTCTCAAAGTTTCCAGCTGGGCCACTAATGGGAAATCCAGTGGCCACCTTTCTTTTAGGCTCCCTGTGGTTCCTAAATTTCATAACCCCCTTGGCATCTCAGTCTCCTCCTTCCATACCAGGCCATGGGGTTTCCAAGTCCCACCTAAAATAATTTATCTCATTATTTTGCTTTATAAGAGGTCAGGTGTTCTACAGCTGGGGTCGCCCTCCTCCAGGCAGGCCACAAGGGATACTGTCTTGTGGCTCACCTTTCCTTTGTCCTAGCCTTCACCGTGTGCTCTAACTTAGGGTTATGATTAAACACGCAATGCACAGAAACACACATACCGATACATAAAATACATACAAACATATGCACGTAGACCCATTCACATGTACACATACTCGTGCATATACAAATACACATGTATGCACACACATTTACACATGATTTGAAAACACAGACACATAGGAAAAAGATGGCCTTGTAAAAACAAGCAGAGATTGAAGTGATGCTGTCACAAATGAAGGAACATCCAAGCTCCCCAGAAACTGGGAGGTGGAAGAACTCCCCACTAGGGTCTTCTGAAGGCACATTGCCCACTGACAGTCTTATTTGAGACTTCTGGCCTCCAGAACTGGAAGACAATAAATTTCTGATGCTTTAAGCCACCCAGTCTGTGCTACTTTGCTATGGCAGTCTAGGAAACTAATAATAGCTCCTCAAAAACAAAGTGATAATGATCAACCAGTAAATGAGGTCCATTATCCAACTGACCCAGAAAACGCAGGGCTAAAATTGGCAGATCAGATAACAGGTACCTGGGAATTAAGCTCTTACTAAGATATATTAAACCAGGCAGAAGCTGACCCACAAGCCAGGTAAGAGATAGCAAGAACCATCTGGGTCATGCAACAGAAAACTACTCTGGGTACTGGAAAACACAGGTCCTGTAGTGGTTTGATAAAATTTTTACATGGCCTTGCTGGCCAAAAGCATCAGGCAATGTTATGTGCTGTGGTTAGGCTGGAGCCACCGTAGGAATGGCAGGAGCCAGCTCTGGGAAGGTCTGGGGCATCCTACCAGGGATGGACAGGGAGTGAGGGAGGTGGGGCTAGGGGCAGGTTCAGGAATGAGAGCGTTACAAAGTCAAGGAGCAAGGCAAAGTTTAAGTCAATGACCTTGGAGAGCTGTTGGCAGGCTGATATTTTAAAATCTGTACCCAGAGTCATCCACTTTATATTCTGAAATTGGACCTTTGATTCGTGTTTCCTTACAAAAGGACAGTTTGCCTTCTGTTTTCACTCAGTGTTTAGTGCTGTTGGTTGCCAAAGCCAATGCTCAGAGGGTGTGGATCACAGGATGCCTTTGGATGTGTTCGCCTGTGCGTTTCTCCACAGGCTGATACTTGAGCAAGGGCTCATACATAATGCACAATGAAAACATAGTGCTTTCTGCCCAGGCAAAAGGTCCCTTGCACCACAGGGAGGAACAAAGAGGATCGCCTGATCTTGACTAGCCAGGTGAGCTGCTTACCTAGAGCAAGCCTTAAAAGAGGCTTATCTTGATGAAGCGGGTGCCAGCGTCCTCATCCTCTGCCACACAGACCGATAGAGAGAAAACGCAATGGTGTTTGCCTGGGTGATAGAGGACTCCCAGTCTAGACAGATGGGTGCCCTGAGTTGCTTGGCTTGCTTTTAACCAGCCTCCCTGACCTGACTCCTGTGTGCTGGTTCATATCTCTGTCTGTAATGTTTAAGGCTACAGACGGTAAATAAATAAATGGATGCTCCATCCTGCCTGTAAACAACCCTATCTCTCTCAACATCTTGCACAAACTCCCACTGACTCTCCCCTGCATTCTGTCCCAACTCTTCTCTGAAATGCAGGACCCTAAATTCATAAAAACTTTTGATCCAGATCCTGCCATAAAGATAAAAAAAAAGTTTAATCCCTGTGTTTATAGAGATTATCTGTTCTGTTCTATATTTCATCCTGGTAAAAAATTGTCGGTGCTATTTATAAATTCTGGAGTAAAATGAGTCGCTGGCTAATTCAGGAGGTGCTTTAAGACTATTGAAATGGTAGATGGAGATTTTGAAGCCAGATTAAAAAGAGACTTTCAGATCCTCTTAAAACATCATGTGTGCTTGTCATTTCAGTAAATGTGTACTTTCGTGGCTACTGAGTTGCTTTGCTACCAGCTCCTCCACTTACAGCTATGTGACTATAAGGAATTTTGACTTTTTAATCCTAAATTTTTCTTCATAATTAAACTGTGAATAAAACAGTACAATAGTTGTACATGGTTATGGTAAGAAAAATGAGATGATGTAACCCCCACTCTGGGAAGCCAGAAAATCCGTGCTCAATTAATGAACAATCTTCACTTATTCCAAAAGTACATTTGTTTTTGAAGGTCAAAAATATCACTTTTCTTTTTATCAGGAGTAAAGACTTTCATGTTCTTTTATGGCATGTGATATGCAACTAGGAGCTTGTGGACTTCCCTGGAGACCTGGGCTTGGTCTTAAGCTTGACTGTGTTGGCTTTGCTCCTGAGTCTGTTCTACTGATGATTCTCCTTTTGAGGCTCCAGCACTGTCTTACTCACAGGGGCTCAAAATAGTTTCCTTTCTTTTCCATGGTCACCAACTTCAGTGGTCACGTGTGTGTGTGTGTGTGCGCACTCAGTCATGTCTGACTCTTTGCAACCCCATAGACTGTAGCCTCCCAGGCTCCTCTGTCTGTGGGATTTTGCAGGCAATACTGGAGTGGGTTGTCATATCCTGCTCCAGGGGATCTTCCTGACCCAGGGATCGAACCTGCATCTCTGTATCTCCTTCATTAGAAGGCAGATTCTTTACCACTGAGCCATCTCAGAAGCTCTGCTGTGAAACTTTCTCAGACTTCCTTCTTTTTCTTTTTTATTTTCACTGTCCAAATTATTTTGCTAGTTCTCTCTCTCTCTCTCTCTCTCTCTGTATATATATATACACACTTTTTTTTCCTTTGTTCTATTTCCTTTCTAGTCCATCTCATGCATGACTGTCACAATAACCGTTTAAAAATATTATGATTATATCTCTTCCCTCAATCCTTTAGTATTCAGGTCAGATTTTACCAGTCCCAAATTGCTTATCCCCCAGTTTCCTGCTTTTATTACACTGCCTTCAAGCTTTCAGAGCAGGTGTCAGAGAACCAACCTAACTGTGCCTTAGGCAAGAATAACCCCTCACTATGTCATGCAGGCTGTCTGGAGCTAGATCATCCCAAAACACTCAGCAATAGCATGATGATCTCAGGCTCCATTCCGCCAACACTTCCTTCCTCCTTTCATTATCTCATGGGTGCAAGAGTTTTGCTGCAGCTCTTAGCAGGCAGCTGACAGCTCCTGTAATGAACAATCTTCTTCATCCTCACTGTCATCCTTCCTGAAGATCAGCCTTTTGTGCTTTTACTTGACTTAGAATTGGGACAATAGCATTGATATATATACACTAGATGTGTAAAATAGCTAGTGGGAAGCTGTTGGATAGCACAAGGAGTTCAACTCAGTACTCTGTGATGACCTAGATGGGTGGGATGAGGGATGGGTAAGAGGAAGGCTCAGCTAGGAGGGGATATATGTATACATATAGCTGATTCACTTTGTTGTAAGCAGAAATTAACACACTATTATAAAGCAGTTATACTCCAATAAAAAAAGAGAATATTCTTTATCTCTAAACCAAATCTTTTTCCTTTGAGGCCAAATTATTATTTCCTCTAAGTCTTCCTTTAGGAAAATGAGTATGTCAAGGCTGTATATTGTCACCCTGCTTATTTAACCTATATGCAAAGTACATCATGAAAAACGCTGGGCTGGAAGAAGCACAAGCTGGAATCAAGATTGCCAGAAGAAATATCAATCACCTCAGATATGCAGATGACACCACCCTTACGGCAGAAAGTGAAGAGGAACTAAAAAGTCTCTTGATGAAAGTTAAAGAGGAGAGTGAAAAAGTTGGCTTAAAGCTCAACATTCAGAAAATGAAGATCATGGTATCTGGTCCCATCACTTTATGGGAAATAGATGGGGAAACAGTGTCAGACTTTATCTCTTTGGGCTCCAAAATCACTGCAGATGGTGATTGCAGCCATGAAATTAAAAGACATTTACTCCTTGGAAGAAAAGTTATGACCAACCTAGATAGCATATTGAAAAGCAGAGACATTACTTTGCCAACAAAAGTCCATTCTAGTCAAAGCTATGGTTTCTCCGGTGATCATGTATGGATGCAAGAGTTGGACTGTGAAGAAAGCTGAGCACTGAAGAGTTGATGCTTTTGAACTGTGGTGTTGGAGAAGACTCTTGAGAGTCCCTTGGACTGCAAGGAGACCCAACCAGTCCATTCTAAAGGAGATCAGCCCTGGGTGTTCTTTGGAAGGAATGATGCTAAAGCTGCAACTCCAGTACTCTGGCCACCTGATGCAAAGAGTTGACTCATTGGAAAAGAATCTGATTCTGGGAGGGATTGGGGCAGGAGGAAAAGGGGATGACAGAGGCTGAGATGGCTGGATGGCATCACGGACTCGATGGACGTGAGTTTGAGTGAACTCTGGGAGATGGTGATAGACAGAGAGGCCTGGCGTGCTGTGATTCATGGGATCACAAAGAGTCAGACATGACTGAGCCACTGAACTGAACTGAAGCCTTCCTTGATTTGTTTTATTTCCTCATTTTCTTTATTCTTGATATTCTGGCAACTGGGATCTTGCAGACCAGGGAGGGACTGCTCTTCCTTGGATTAGTTAATTTCTGGAGATTGCAAACTGTTTGTTCAAGAAAGTGCCATTCATAAGCAAACTAACTGATTTAGCCCATACCTCCTCTATAAAACTTTTACACTCTAGGCCTATATTTCTCTGGGCCAGGTACCAGACAATCTGCGGTAACCTCTTCACCTCGGGCTTTCCTGGTGGCTCAGATGGTAAAGAATCTGCTTGCAATGCAGAAGACCTGAGTTTGATCCCTGGGTCAGTAAGATTTCCCAGAGAAGGGATTGACTACTCATTCCAGTATTCTTGCCTGGGGAATTCCATGGACAGAGGAAATTGGCAGGCTACAGTTCACAGGGTTGCAAAGAATCAGACACAACTGAGAGGGTAACACTTTCACTCTTTTCTATATCCCAGAGCCCCATGAAATTATTCAAACTAGCCAATCCTAAATCTGCTTATCATGCTTACTCTGCTTGCCATTTCCTTCTCATGAAAACAGACTCTTGCCCACATTTTATCTTCTCCTTCTGCCTCCTGACTAACCCTGATGCTCCTCTCTTGGCCCTGTATGGCATGTACCCACCTCTTGAGAACTGTAAGTAAGAAACTATCTTTTCAACAGCATTGTCTCCTTCTGATTTGTTGGCCTCAGCATACCTGAGTAATAATAAAGCTTACATTTTAAAGAACAACCCAAGCTAGTTTTAGCAATAGTGGGAACCAACAGAGTTTTCCTTTCCTAGTCATTTCATGTCTTAGGAAACCTTGGATTTAAAAGAGTAAATGAAACTGACAAGCACATTGGCTGGAGGAGGCAAAGAACTGTGGGAAAGACAAGAAAATCAACCAAGATGGTAGCATAATTACTATCACCCTGAACAGACTGGTGGATAAGACTGTAACCCTCCATTTCAAGATCTGAGTGTGTACTCAGTCACTTAGTCTTGTCTGACTCTTTGCAACCCCATGGACGGTAGCCCACCAAGCTCATTTATCCATGCGATTTCCCAGGCAAGAATACTGGAGTGGTCTGCTATTTCTTCCTCCAGGGAATCCCTTTCAAACCAGGGATAGAACCTGTATCTCCTGCCTGTGTTTCCTGCATTGGCAGGTGGATTCTTTACCACTTGAGCCACATGGGAAGCCCAAGATCTGGGTAAAACTCAGTAATTCCCCTTTTTCCAGACAAAGAGTTTTTTCTGCTTGTGGCACAGGTTCCAGTTTCCTGCCTCTCATCTATTTTCCTTATCACACCATGATTTGTTCCTTTTCATCCTGAAGACCCAAGTATGCACACTGCCTCTCCCATTGGTTATTCTATACAGATTTGATCCCATAAGAATAAAAGAAGTTAGAATGGGCTCAACTGAAAGTAAGAATGGTGAAAATTAAACACCAATACCCCATGCTTACCCCAGCATGTCCCTACCTTTAATGTGCAAATGAAGCATGACATGATTGTGTTAGTGCAAATTTTATTATTATGCAGGTCAACAGTCTTGGGCTTCCCTTGTAGCTCAGTTGGTAAAGAATTGCCTTGCAGTGCAGGTGACCCAAGTTCAATTCCTGGGTTGGGAAGATCCCTTGGAGAAGGAAATGGCAACCCACTCCAATATTCTTTCGTGGAGAATCCCATGGACAGAGGAGCTTGGCAGGCCACAGTCCATGGAGTCACAAGAGTTGGATGTGACTTAGCAACTAAACCACCAAATGACTTGAGAGAGAGATTCTGAATTTCTGACAAGAACTGTTGTTTCAAGGAACATACTCTGAGGTAGAAGGGAATTAATAGCACAGATACTTATTAATAGTTTTCTTTCTCAGGAAAATGTTGATGTGGAGACTCTGCTCCATGGAGTCTGAGAAGACCCAGGCAACTTCCATATTGCTGCTCCGTTATGGAAACTTCATTCTTCAGACTTCAAAATGGCTGCTGCAGATCCTACCATTGTGTTGACATCCCACCAGCAGAGAAAAAGAAGTGTTGTAGAGGCAGAGCCCAGTCTGCCACTTGGTTGCCTCTTACTATAAGCAGCAGTTCTGTGACACTTAGGGTTTCAAAACGTAACTCAGAACAACCAAAGGAAGCTGAGAAATGTTTTCTTAGTTATAGAGGTTATTACACCCAGTTAACAGTTGTTTGTTTTTTAACTATGAAAACTGACTGAGTAAATGGATGCTCAGCTGGTAAAGAATCCGCCTGCAATGCAGGAGACCCCAGTTCAATTCCTGAGTCAGGAAGATCCCCTGGAGAAGGGATAGGCTACCCATTCCAGTATTCTTGGGCTTCCCTGGTGGCTCAGACAGTAAAGAATCTGCCTGCAGTGTGGGAGCCCTGAGTTCAGTCCCTGGGTTGGGAAGATCCCCTGGAGGAGATCATGGCAACACACGCCAGTATGCTTGCCTGGAGAACCCCCATGTACAGGGCAGCATGGTGGGCTATTGCCCACAGGATTGCAAAGAGTCGGACTTGACTGAGCAACTAAGCACAGCACAGGATAAAGCCAGGATTTTGTGTGTGCTTCTGAGGGTTTAGGAAGATGCCAGACATTTATATAGGATATGTGTATTTCAATATTACTATGTAAAAAGAAATGTTACAACAAAACATCGATAATGGATAACAATTACATTTTGATTCATTTACTTCTGAAAATAACCACAAGAGCAAAGTCAGGCAGAAGGAGACTAACTGCTCAAGTCGAGCTGCTGGTTAGTGATGGAGCAAGGACTCTGAGTGACTGCTTTCAGGCAAACCGGCCCTTGAAAAGCTGATGCTTTCGTAAAAATTTAACGACCCGCTCTCAGACAGAAATACCCTGATCTGAAGCATTTGCGAAATCCTGTGGTGCAAATACTTCAAGCTACCAACACGATACCACTGGCTTAGTCAGGAAACGATCACTGTATTATGTCACTACGTGATACTTGCGGTGTTATACAGTACTTATGCCGCAGGTATAGGGGAACTTATGAGTACATATGCATAATATAGCAAAATAATTAGGAGGTNAATCTTTACAAGAACATAGTAATGAATCAAAGACAATAAATCTTCAGATTCTAGGATTAAGTGTTGAATTCAAGAGATTAACTTAGTTTAGGTTCACTTCAAAGTAGACCCAATAACAGATATTAATGAATGCAGTTTACACGAGTCATACTCCTGAGATGGAGATATATATAAAGCAGAACAAATTTATAGCAATGCTGAGTATAGAGTAGGGGTCATGGTAGGATTTTTCTAACTTTCTTTCCCATAATCTATATTTATTCCCAGAGTGAAGGCAGAAATACTTGAGTAGGAGAGGATAAGGTTTCTAAAATAATAGACAGGATCCCTTTGTGACTTCGGGATGTTTGCCAATTTTCGCACCATTGTTTATATACTTAAAGAAATCTGCCAGGTGACATATTTCACCTATATTCCAGCTTGTAAGAAGTCCTCAAATTCTGAGTAGAAGCCATACATGAACAATTGAGTAAATTCTTGTGAACTGTCTAATTGAGCAACACTGTGAATTATTTATAAATACACACTCCAGGAAAAAATTCAAAAGGAGGAAAGAAGGGAAAACAGAAGAGTCAAGGAAGGATGGCCAAACAGAATTGACAAAGAGGAGATGAAGATAATTCAGAGGAAAAATGAGATATTTAAAATCTCTAGACAGACTTAGCAGAGAATCTATAACCTAAGGATAGACTACTATTCAAAAGGAAAAAATAGATAAAAAATGGAGTCAATTCATGGAATTAAAAACATGATATCTGAATAAAACCATTTAACAAAACTAATTAAAAGAAAGATCTGCTGAAATTTCCCAGTAAAAAGAGTTAAGAAATATGAGAGGAAAAAAAAATCCAGAAAACTAAGAACAAAATAAAGATACTAAAGGGTTCTAGAAGCAAAAGGCATGTGAACTACAATGAAAGAAGATTAAATTTGGCAGAATTTTTATCTGTATCACCAGTTTTTAGAATGTGATGGAACAATGCTTGAATTTTCTTGGGAAAATAATTTGCAAGTTAAAATTCTATTCCCTGCCAAGCTATATATCAAATGTGAATACAAAATTAAATAGACACTTTTAGACATGCAAAGAAGGACTGCCAAGTTTGTTTCCTATCCAAGTACCTTTCATAAAATAAGATTCATTGAGAACATACCATAGAAAAACAAAAAGAATCCAACAAAACAGAAAACATGGCATTTAAGAAATAATGATCATAAGCAAAGGGTGCATGCAAAGTAATCTGAGGCTGGAAACTTATGTCTGAAAAGGAAAGGATTTCTTTCTCCTTTTCAATGATCACAAATAGGTGCTTATCCAAATATGAAAATATTTATGCAAATATTTTGAACTCATGAAAGAAAGTAAATTTAATAGACACACTCAGAGAAAATGTATAAAATCTTTCACGGGAAATACATTAACATACTGATAGTGTTTGCTTTGGGAAAATGACAAAGGCAGAGGGAGTAAGAGGGATATTTCTGCAATACTCTCTTTAAAAAAAAAAAAAAGACCAGTAGAAAGTTCAATGCTATGATCTTGGCTATGACGGAAATTTTAAAAACAGCTTTATAGAGAAAAACTGGCTTATAATAACTTGCATGTGTTTAAAGCGTGGGCTTCCCTGATGGCTCAGATGGCACAGAATCCACCTGCAATGTGGGAGAACTGGGTTTGATCCCTGGCTTGAGAAGATCCCTTAGAGGAGGGCATGGCAACCCACTCCACTTGTATACAAAGTATACAAGAATACTTTGTATTCTTGCCTGGAGAATCTCATGGACAGAGGAGCCTGGCGGGCTACCATCCATGGGATCACAAAGAATTGGACATGACTGAGCGACTAAGTATAGCACATTTAAAGTGTACAGCTGGAAAAGTTTTGGCATATGTGTGTATCTATGAAACCATTACCACATCAAGATAATGGACACATCCACTGACCCTTGTAATTACCCCTCCTCCCCATCTCCAGGCAAACACTAATGCTTTCAGTTGCTATCTCTAGTGTTTTCAGTCGCTAGGAATTTTGCATTTGGTAGAATTTTTCATGAATGCAATCATGTAGGATGCATGTCTATTGTAGTAGTGTATTTATGAATAGCACCACCTTTTCAATCTGAGCAATTAATCAGACTGTAATCAACTTAGTAACAGGTAAGGAGTTAGCTGCAAGAATGTTTCTGATCCCTAGTTATCTAAGTGGAGACCAAATCTATCCTAGTTTTACCTTATATATTCCCTCTCGAGTAGGCACCTTGATTTCTGTCTAGTAAGAATGACTGACTACTCGGACTGGTTTAACCCAGCATGGAGCACCTTGATCATTTTGAGAGTTTCAACTTTTAATATAGCTATGATGATTAAACTAGTGTTGAACATAAATAACCAAATGTCAGAAGCTCAGAGACACTTGTATTTAAAGTCAGCATTTTTAAATCTTTCATCATCAAGTATAATGTTTGGCAAAGGAAGTTAAGTAGCAAAGATTCTGGACTATTTCAAAAGTTGTCTCTAGCTTACTTATGGGAAGATTTCTGTCCCATGTTCATCTTGTCTCTTTCTCCATCTTACAAGTCATAAGAAGTAGAATGCATAGGACTAGTCAGAGAGCTACCGCTGAAGGTATTTTACAGCAAGAAATCCCATGTACCAATTATCCATGGATGCACCAAAAACAAACAAAAAAAAAACACACAAAAAAACAAAAATTAATGGCTTAAATCAGCCATTTTACTACACTTGCAGATTCTATAATCAGAAATTCAGACATTGCTCTAGAACTCAGGGCTCCAGGGCTTCAGCTGGGAGGATCTAAACCCTTGGGGGCAGCTTGACTGGCTGGAACTATCTGGAACCATCTGGCACCCAGAATGGAATGACTTGAAGGCTGGACTCAGTTGTACCCTCGCCACACACAACCTCAGCATGTGGCTTGGGTCCTCACAGCATGAAAGCTGGGTTCTGAAAAAGAGCACTTCAAGAGGATGCATGTGGAAAGCCAGTGTTTAGAGGGAGGAGTCTGAAATGCATGGCCTCTTCTGACCGGACTTCAGGAATCTCACAGCACATAACTGCAAATGTTTCTGGTGCATTCTTGCTACCACATTCTGTTGGTTACAAGCAAGTTTCTAAGGCCAGTCTAGCTTCAGGGGGAGATCATTCTATCCCATTTTTTAATGAGAAAGTAGAAAGGGTTGTGGGATGTGACACATATCAGTCTGTTTGAGCCACCATAAAAAAGACCACGAACTGGCTGGATTAAACAACTAAAATTTATTACTCACAGTTCTGGAGTTTGGAAGTCCAAGATCAAGGTTCTGGCTGATTTAGTTTCTGGCAAGTAGTCTTTTCTTGGCATGCAGATGGCTGCCTTCTCTCTGTGTCCTTGCATGGCCTTTCTTCAATACATGTGCATGGAGAGAAGGCACCCCACTCTTACTACCTCATTAATCTTTATTACTTTCATACAGGTCACATCTCCCAAAGCAGCCACACTGGGATTTATGGCTTCAAAATATCCACTTTAAGGAGACACATTCAGTTCATAACAGAATGCTGCTGAGTCTGTCTTTGAAAAATATAATCTCCCCCAGGCAGTGCAGTGAGACAGAAGAAGGAGAATAGGCAAATATCATGGAACACAGAGCTTTGACATGGCTTTGAACGATGAAAAGAAAAAAGTTGTAGCCAACTTTGGGAAAAATTGGGAAAAATTTCCTAACAATTGGGAAAAATTGTACAGTTCCTTTAACTGGAAAAAAAAAAACAACACTTGAATTAGAAGTCAAGAATCATTAGATTCTAGTGGGTCTTCTATTGAATAATCATGAGATGTACTGCAATCATCTGACTAAATGTTTTCATCTAAGGAATAAAAGGTGCCCAAGCAATTACCAACATCTCTTCTATCTCTGAAAATCTGTTAGTTCAGTTCAGCCACTCAGTTGTGTCTGACTTTGCTATGCCATAGACTGCAGCACGCCAGGCTTCCCGGTTTATCACCAACTCCTGGAGCTTGCTCAAATTCATGTCTATTGAGTCAGTGATACCATTCAACCATCTCATCCTCTGTTGTCCCTTCTCCTCCTGCCCTNCACAAAAAAACAAAAATTAATGGCTTAAATCAGCCATTTTACTACACTTGCAGATTCTATAATCAGAAATTCAGACATTGCTCTAGAACTCAGGGCTCCAGGGCTTCAGCTGGGAGGATCTAAACCCTTGGGGGCAGCTTGACTGGCTGGAACTATCTGGAACCATCTGGCACCCAGAATGGAATGACTTGAAGGCTGGACTCAGTTGTACCCTCGCCACACACAACCTCAGCATGTGGCTTGGGTCCTCACAGCATGAAAGCTGGGTTCTGAAAAAGAGCACTTCAAGAGGATGCATGTGGAAAGCCAGTGTTTAGAGGGAGGAGTCTGAAATGCATGGCCTCTTCTGACCGGACTTCAGGAATCTCACAGCACATAACTGCAAATGTTTCTGGTGCATTCTTGCTACCACATTCTGTTGGTTACAAGCAAGTTTCTAAGGCCAGTCTAGCTTCAGGGGGAGATCATTCTATCCCATTTTTTAATGAGAAAGTAGAAAGGGTTGTGGGATGTGACACATATCAGTCTGTTTGAGCCACCATAAAAAAGACCACGAACTGGCTGGATTAAACAACTAAAATTTATTACTCACAGTTCTGGAGTTTGGAAGTCCAAGATCAAGGTTCTGGCTGATTTAGTTTCTGGCAAGTAGTCTTTTCTTGGCATGCAGATGGCTGCCTTCTCTCTGTGTCCTTGCATGGCCTTTCTTCAATACATGTGCATGGAGAGAAGGCACCCCACTCTTACTACCTCATTAATCTTTATTACTTTCATACAGGTCACATCTCCCAAAGCAGCCACACTGGGATTTATGGCTTCAAAATATCCACTTTAAGGAGACACATTCAGTTCATAACAGAATGCTGCTGAGTCTGTCTTTGAAAAATATAATCTCCCCCAGGCAGTGCAGTGAGACAGAAGAAGGAGAATAGGCAAATATCATGGAACACAGAGCTTTGACATGGCTTTGAACGATGAAAAGAAAAAAGTTGTAGCCAACTTTGGGAAAAATTGGGAAAAATTTCCTAACAATTGGGAAAAATTGTACAGTTCCTTTAACTGGAAAAAAAAAAACAACACTTGAATTAGAAGTCAAGAATCATTAGATTCTAGTGGGTCTTCTATTGAATAATCATGAGATGTACTGCAATCATCTGACTAAATGTTTTCATCTAAGGAATAAAAGGTGCCCAAGCAATTACCAACATCTCTTCTATCTCTGAAAATCTGTTAGTTCAGTTCAGCCACTCAGTTGTGTCTGACTTTGCTATGCCATAGACTGCAGCACGCCAGGCTTCCCGGTTTATCACCAACTCCTGGAGCTTGCTCAAATTCATGTCTATTGAGTCAGTGATACCATTCAACCATCTCATCCTCTGTTGTCCCTTCTCCTCCTGCCCTCAATATTTCCCAGCATCAGAGTCTTTTCCAGTGATTCAGTTCTTCACATCAGGTGGGCAAAGTATTGGAGTTTCAGCTTCGGCATCAGTCCTTCTAATAAATATTCACAACTGGTTTCCTTTAGGATGGACTGGTTGGATCTCCTTGCAGTCCAAGGGACTCTCAAGAGTCTTCTCCAACACTACAGTTCAAAAGCATCAATTCTTTAGTGCTCAGCTTTCTTTATAGTCTAACTCTCACATCCATACATGACTACTAGAAAAACTATAGCTTTGACTAGATGTACCTTTATCAGCAAAGTAATGTTTCTGCTTTTATATTGTCTATGCTGCTCCTGCTAAGTCGCTTTAGTTGTGTCCAACTCTGTGTGACCCCATAGATGGCAGCCCACCAGGCTCCACTGTCCCTGGGATTCTCCAAGCAAGAATACTGGAGTGGGCTGCCATTTCCTTCTCCAATGCATGAAAATGAAAAGTGAAAGTGAAGTCGCTCAGTCATGTCCTACTCTTAGTGACCCCATGGACTGCAGCCTACCAGGCTCCTCCGTCCATGGGATTTTCCAGGCAAGAGTACTGGAGTGGGGTGCCATTGCCTTCTCTGATACCTTCTATATATCTTTTATTTTTCACCTCCAAAAGCTTGACTTCTTTTATAACTCATGCTATTTCTCCCTCTAATTCTCTGTTTCCTTCTATCTTTCCTGCTACAAAAGTTAACATTTACTTGCTTTTCTCAGTAACACTCAAATGTCATACTCTCACAAAAATGTTCACTTTCCATTAGAAATTTACAGTTTGTGTAGTACGATTCAGGATGGCAGAACAGCAAAATCTTGAGATCACCTTCTTCTTTGGACATACCAAAATTACAGTTACATAGGCTAGCAGGACAGATTTTCTACAACTAAGGATATAAAGGAAAGGACACATTGAGAGAGGTAGGAGGGACAGGATGCAGCCTAATCACAATTCACGCTCTTGATGTGACGATTCACTATTTCAGAGGTTCCCCTGAGAAGTGGAGGGATTTGAGCCCCACATTAGGATCCCAGCCTCGGGGACCTGCACTGGGAAGAGAGTCCCTGTATGTCTGGCTTTGCAAACCAGTGAGGCTTACATCTGGGGGTAAATCAAGTCTCCACTCTTTTAGGACTCACACACAAACACTCACTCCCAGGGCAAAGGCAACAGCCTGGAAAGCACCTGAGCCATTTGAGAAGGAGGTACATAGCCTAATACGAAGGAGGGTACTGGAGGGGCAGGAATCTGATAGAACTTTCTCTGGGGATAGAGTACTAGCAAGAGCCATCTGTTTATTTATATTTTTACTCTTGCTTCATCTAGTTGTTTTGGCTCTGGTAAGTGATATTTCTGTCATTCTTAATCAACCTACCTAATGCCATGAGTACTGCCCCTACGTTCCCCTGAGAACTTGCCCGGCCCAACCCACTTTCCCCACTGGGCCCCTCCAAAGCAGATCCAACCATACCTCTCCTGGCAGGCAGTGTTGTGCAGCATCAGCTCCCCTCCAGAGTAGGTCCAGGTGGCCAGCCCCGCCCACACAACAGGCAGATTCAGCCTGGACCAGCATCCCTCTAAAGCAGCTCCTTTTTCCAGAGGCAAGTCCTATACACCAGCACACCCACAACAATCACAGCCAAGCTTTGTAGCTGGTCATATTAGAGGCTAGAAATGCATACCAGCTTGCTTACAGCAGCTGAAACCAGGCCTGGTGGACAGCCAGGCTGGGGAGCAGCCCTTCCCACCAGAGTGTCTACCATCAAGGGCCAGTTCTTCCCACTAGTGCCTGCAGCAATTGCAGCTTGAGGACAGCAGGAGGGCACAGGCAGCCCCATAAAGGATACCCTTAGAGCACTCTGGTGACAAGGAGTGATTTTGTCACTGGGCCCCACAGGACACCTTCTACATAGGTCATTCTTTCCAGACCAGGAGATGTAGTTGATATACCTAATAAAAATATATGCAGATAGTTAAGCAAAATGAAGAAACAAAGGAAGACTTTTCAAATGAAAGAACAAGATAAAACTCCCCTCAAAACAACTGAATGAAACAGATATAAGCAATTTATCAGATGAAGACTTCATTGGTCAGAAGGATGCTCAACTCAGGAAAAGAATAAATAATTCAATGAGAACTTTAACAAGGAGACAGAGAATATAAAAATAAGTAATTACAACTGAAAGACTCAATAATTGAAGTGAAAAACCCACAAAAGGGAATCAACACCAGATGATAAGAAGCAGAAGAATAGAATGGAAGTCTGGAACAAAGGGTAGTAAAAATCACCCAATCAAAAAAGAAAAGATAATATAAAAAATGAGGATTAAGCTTAAGGGGCTTATGGGAAAATATAGGGGGCTGAGAAGGAAAAGAGAGATAAAGGGACAGAAACTCTATTTGAAAAAATAATGGCTGAAAATTTCCCTAATCTAAGGAAATAAACATTCAAGTCCAGAGGGCACAGAATACCAAATAAGAAGAACCACAAGAGACCCATACTAAGACATATAATAATTAAAGTTCAAAAGTTAAAGATAGAATAAACAACCTAATCTTATATCTAAAGCAACTAGAGAAAAAAAAAAAAAAAANAGATAATGGACACATCCACTGACCCTTGTAATTACCCCTCCTCCCCATCTCCAGGCAAACACTAATGCTTTCAGTTGCTATCTCTAGTGTTTTCAGTCGCTAGGAATTTTGCATTTTGTAGAATTTTTCATGAATGCAATCATGTAGGATGCATGTCTATTGTAGTAGTGTATTTATGAATAGCACCACCTTTTCAATCTGAGCAATTAATCAGACTGTAATCAACTTAGTAACAGGTAAGGAGTTAGCTGCAAGAATGTTTCTGATCCCTAGTTATCTAAGTGGAGACCAAATCTATCCTAGTTTTACCTTATATATTCCCTCTCGAGTAGGCACCTTGATTTCTGTCTAGTAAGAATGACTGACTACTCGGACTGGTTTAACCCAGCATGGAGCACCTTGATCATTTTGAGAGTTTCAACTTTTAATATAGCTATGATGATTAAACTAGTGTTGAACATAAATAACCAAATGTCAGAAGCTCAGAGACACTTGTATTTAAAGTCAGCATTTTTAAATCTTTCATCATCAAGTATAATGTTTGGCAAAGGAAGTTAAGTAGCAAAGATTCTGGACTATTTCAAAAGTTGTCTCTAGCTTACTTATGGGAAGATTTCTGTCCCATGTTCATCTTGTCTCTTTCTCCATCTTACAAGTCATAAGAAGTAGAATGCATAGGACTAGTCAGAGAGCTACCGCTGAAGGTATTTTACAGCAAGAAATCCCATGTACCAATTATCCATGGATGCACCAAAAACAAACAAAAAAAAAACACACAAAAAAACAAAAATTAATGGCTTAAATCAGCCATTTTACTACACTTGCAGATTCTATAATCAGAAATTCAGACATTGCTCTAGAACTCAGGGCTCCAGGGCTTCAGCTGGGAGGATCTAAACCCTTGGGGGCAGCTTGACTGGCTGGAACTATCTGGAACCATCTGGCACCCAGAATGGAATGACTTGAAGGCTGGACTCAGTTGTACCCTCGCCACACACAACCTCAGCATGTGGCTTGGGTCCTCACAGCATGAAAGCTGGGTTCTGAAAAAGAGCACTTCAAGAGGATGCATGTGGAAAGCCAGTGTTTAGAGGGAGGAGTCTGAAATGCATGGCCTCTTCTGACCGGACTTCAGGAATCTCACAGCACATAACTGCAAATGTTTCTGGTGCATTCTTGCTACCACATTCTGTTGGTTACAAGCAAGTTTCTAAGGCCAGTCTAGCTTCAGGGGGAGATCATTCTATCCCATTTTTTAATGAGAAAGTAGAAAGGGTTGTGGGATGTGACACATATCAGTCTGTTTGAGCCACCATAAAAAAGACCACGAACTGGCTGGATTAAACAACTAAAATTTATTACTCACAGTTCTGGAGTTTGGAAGTCCAAGATCAAGGTTCTGGCTGATTTAGTTTCTGGCAAGTAGTCTTTTCTTGGCATGCAGATGGCTGCCTTCTCTCTGTGTCCTTGCATGGCCTTTCTTCAATACATGTGCATGGAGAGAAGGCACCCCACTCTTACTACCTCATTAATCTTTATTACTTTCATACAGGTCACATCTCCCAAAGCAGCCACACTGGGATTTATGGCTTCAAAATATCCACTTTAAGGAGACACATTCAGTTCATAACAGAATGCTGCTGAGTCTGTCTTTGAAAAATATAATCTCCCCCAGGCAGTGCAGTGAGACAGAAGAAGGAGAATAGGCAAATATCATGGAACACAGAGCTTTGACATGGCTTTGAACGATGAAAAGAAAAAAGTTGTAGCCAACTTTGGGAAAAATTGGGAAAAATTTCCTAACAATTGGGAAAAATTGTACAGTTCCTTTAACTGGAAAAAAAAAAACAACACTTGAATTAGAAGTCAGGAGTCATTAGATTCTAGTGGGTCTTCTATTGAATAATCATGAGATGTACTGCAATCATCTGACTAAATGTTTTCATCTAAGGAATAAAAGGTGCCCAAGCAATTACCAACATCTCTTCTATCTCTGAAAATCTGTTAGTTCAGTTCAGCCACTCAGTTGTGTCTGACTTTGCTATGCCATAGACTGCAGCACGCCAGGCTTCCCGGTTTATCACCAACTCCTGGAGCTTGCTCAAATTCATGTCTATTGAGTCAGTGATACCATTCAACCATCTCATCCTCTGTTGTCCCTTCTCCTCCTGCCCTCAATATTTCCCAGCATCAGAGTCTTTTCCAGTGATTCAGTTCTTCACATCAGGTGGGCAAAGTATTGGAGTTTCAGCTTCGGCATCAGTCCTTCTAATAAATATTCACAACTGGTTTCCTTTAGGATGGACTGGTTGGATCTCCTTGCAGTCCAAGGGACTCTCAAGAGTCTTCTCCAACACTACAGTTCAAAAGCATCAATTCTTTAGTGCTCAGCTTTCTTTATAGTCTAACTCTCACATCCATACATGACTACTAGAAAAACTATAGCTTTGACTAGATGTACCTTTATCAGCAAAGTAATGTTTCTGCTTTTATATTGTCTATGCTGCTCCTGCTAAGTCGCTTTAGTTGTGTCCAACTCTGTGTGACCCCATAGATGGCAGCCCACCAGGCTCCACTGTCCCTGGGATTCTCCAAGCAAGAATACTGGAGTGGGCTGCCATTTCCTTCTCCAATGCATGAAAATGAAAAGTGAAAGTGAAGTTGCTCAGTCATGTCCTACTCTTAGTGACCCCATGGACTGCAGCCTACCAGGCTCCTCCGTCCATGGGATTTTCCAGGCAAGAGTACTGGAGTGGGGTGCCATTGCCTTCTCTGATACCTTCTATATATCTTTTATTTTTCACCTCCAAAAGCTTGACTTCTTTTATAACTCATGCTATTTCTCCCTCTAATTCTCTGTTTCCTTCTATCTTTCCTGCTACAAAAGTTAACATTTACTTGCTTTTCTCAGTAACACTCAAATGTCATACTCTCACAAAAAAATGTTCACTTTCCATTAGAAATTTACAGTTTGTGTAGTACGATTCAGGATGGCAGAACAGCAAAATCTTGAGATCACCTTCTTCTTTGGACATACCAAAATTACAGTTACATAGGCTAGCAGGACAGATTTTCTACAACTAAGGATATAAAGGAAAGGACACATTGAGATAGGTAGGAGGGACAGGATGCAGCCTAATCACAATTCACGCTCTTGATGTGACGATTCACTATTTCAGAGGTTCCCCTGAGAAGTGGAGGGATTTGAGCCCCACATTAGGATCCCAGCCTAGGGGACCTGCACTGGGAAGAGAGTCCCTGTATGTCTGGCTTTGCAAACCAGTGAGGCTTACATCTGGGGGTAAATCAAGTCTCCACTCTTTTAGGACTCACACACAAACACTCACTCCCAGGGCAAAGGCAACAGCCTGGAAAGCACCTGAGCCATTTGAGAAGGAGGTACATAGCCTAATACGAAGGAGGGTACTGGAGGGGCAGGAATCTGATAGAACTTTCTCTGGGGATAGAGTACTAGCAAGAGCCATCTGTTTATTTATATTTTTACTCTTGCTTCATCTAGTTGTTTTGGCTCTGGTAAGTGATATTTCTGTCATTCTTAATCAACCTACCTAATGCCATGAGTACTGCCCCTACGTTCCCCTGAGAACTTGCCCGGCCCAACCCACTTTCCCCACTGGGCCCCTCCAAAGCAGATCCAACCATACCTCTCCTGGCAGGCAGTGTTGTGCAGCATCAGCTCCCCTCCAGAGTAGGTCCAGGTGGCCAGCCCCGCCCACACAACAGGCAGATTCAGCCTGGACCAGCATCCCTCTAAAGCAGCTCCTTCTTCCAGAGGCAAGTCCTATACACCAGCACACCCACAACAATCACAGCCAAGCTTTGTAGCTGGTCATATTAGAGGCTAGAAATGCATACCAGCTTGCTTACAGCAGCTGAAACCAGGCCTGGTGGACAGCCAGGCTGGGGAGCAGCCCTTCCCACCAGAGTGTCTACCATCAAGGGCCAGTTCTTCCCACTAGTGCCTGCAGCAATTGCAGCTTGAGGACAGCAGGAGGGCACAGGCAGCCCCATAAAGGATACCCTTAGAGCACTCTGGTGACAAGGAGTGATTTTGTCACTGGGCCCCACAGGACACCTTCTACATAGGTCATTCTTTCCAGACCAGGAGATGTAGTTGATATACCTAATAAAAATATATGCAGATAGTTAAGCAAAATGAAGAAACAAAGGAAGACTTTTCAAATGAAAGAACAAGATAAAACTCCCCTCAAAACAACTGAATGAAACAGATATAAGCAATTTATCAGATGAAGACTTCATTGGTCAGAAGGATGCTCAACTCAGGAAAAGAATAAATAATTCAATGAGAACTTTAACAAGGAGACAGAGAATATAAAAATAAGTAATTACAACTGAAAGACTCAATAATTGAAGTGAAAAACCCACAAAAGGGAATCAACACCAGATTATAAGAAGCAGAAGAATAGAATGGACGTCTGGAACAAAGGGTAGTAAAAATCACCCAATCAAAAAAGAAAAGATAATATAAAAAATGAGGATTAAAAAAAAATTTAAAAAAAAATGAGGATTAAGCTTAAGGGACTTATGGGAAAATATAGGGGGCTGAGAAGGAAAAGAGAGATAAAGGGACAGAAACTCTATTTGAAAAAATAATGGCTGAAAATTTCCCTAATCTAAGGAAATAAACATTCAAGTCCAGAGGGCACAGAATACCAAATAAGAAGAACCACAAGAGACCCATACTAAGACATATAATAATTAAAGTTCAAAAGTTAAAGATAGAATAAACAACCTAATCTTATATCTAAAGCAACTAGAGAGAAAAAAAAAAAAGGCGAAGAAAACCTAGTCAGTAGGGGAAAGAAATCACAAAGATCAAAGCAGAAGTAAATGAAATAGAGATGAAGAAAATGATAGAAAAGATCAATGAAACTAAAAGCTAGTTTTTTGAGAAAATAAGCAAAATTAAAACTTTAGCCAGATTCATCAAAAAAAGGGGGAGAGAACCCAAACCAACAAAATCAGAAATGAAGTAGGAGAAGTTACAGTTGACACCACAGAAATACAAAGGATCATAAGCCTACTACAGGTAACTATATGCCAATAAAATGGAAAATCCAGAAGAAATGGACAAATAATTAGACAAGTACAGCCTTCCAAGGCTGAAAAATATCAATGACTGTTCCAAGACTATGAATGGATCAATCACAAGTACTAAAATTGAAACTGTGGTTAAAAGATTTACAATAAACAGAAATACAGGATCAGATGGCTTCATAGACAAATTCTATCAAACATTTACAGAAGAGTTAACACTTATCTTTTTCAAACTATCCCCCAAAATTGTTGTTGTTGTTGTTCAGTCACTCAGTCATGTCCAGCTCTTTGTGACCCCATAGACTGCAACACACCAGGACTCCTTACCCCTCACCATCTCCTGGAGATGGCCCAAGTTCATGACCACTGCATCAGTGATGCCATCCAGTCATCTCATCTTCTGACATCCTCTTCTCCTTCTGCCCTCATTCTTTCCCAGCATCAAGAACTTTTCCAATGAGTCAGCTGTTCACATTCAGTCATGTCCGGCTCTTTGTGACCCTATGAATCACAGCACATCAGGCTGCCCTGTCCATCACCAACTCCCAGAGCATACTCAAACTCATGTCCACCAAGTTGATGAAGCCATCCAGTCATTTCATCCTCTGTCGTGCCCTTCTCCTGCCCCCAATCCCTCCTAGAGTCAGGGTCTTTTCCAATGAGTCAACTCTTCACATGAGGTGGCCAAAGTATTGGAGTTTCAGCCTCAGCATCAGTCCCTCNGAAGAATTGATGCTTTTGAACTATGGTGTTGGAGAAGACTCTTAAGAGTCCCTTGGACTGCAAGGAGATCCAACCAGTCCATCCTAAAGGAGATCAGTCCGGGGTGTTCATTGAAAGGACTGATGTTGAAGCTGAAATTCCAATACTTTGGCCATCTGTTGAGAAGAGCTGACTCATTGGAAAAGACCCTGATGCTAGGAAAGATTGAGGGCAGAAGGAGAAGGGGACAACATAAGATGAGATGGTTGGAGGGCATCACCGACTCAATGGACATGACTTTGGGTGAACTCTAGGAGTTGGTGTTGGACAGAGAGTCCTGGTGTGCTGTGGTTCATGGGGTCGCAAAGAATTGGGCATGACTGATTGACTGAACTGAACTGAACCCAAATTATTGTAGGTTTTATATACATATACATACTTCAAATAGAGAAGTTAGTTTTAATAAAATCTAAGTTATCATTGATTGAAGGATGCACCAGTGTTTTAAGAGTTACAAAGAAAGGATAAAAGTTGCAGGGTGCCATTGTGCTTTTGACCACTTAGAATATTTATTTTAAATCAGTTGGTAGAAGTCTTTTATTTAGACCTCTTTCAACATGTAGAGTTTTTGTGTAATAGCATGCTCATACAAATAAAAAGAAAATACAAGCAAATATCAGGATAAGGCATTCCTAAAACACCCTCACACCAGGAGCCCCTGCTCTACATCACTTCTGGAAACATTGCAACCAGTATCTCTTTCAGCTCTTCTCTGGCCCGTCCATGCTTTTTCTCCTGGAACTCCTCTCAAGCAGGAAAATTTTTCTGGAACAGTTATAATGTCTCAAGACAGCAGCAGTGCAGAACAAAAGGGGAAAACCCCTCAGCTCCCTTTCTATTTTATGCTCCTAACGCAGAGCCTGGCTGCCTCACCTTTGGGCCAACATCAGAAGCTCCACACAAGCAGATCCTATCACCTCTGGGAATCCCCACAGTTTCTTTAAAGTTTGGGTGTTTCCTTCTATAGGGGGCTAGTCCACAGGCAGGCTGGTTTAGAGGCTTGTCACAAAGACTTTCCTGTGATAACCTTCAATTTTATAGAAGTGACTCTGAATGATAAAATGGTGGAATTAGAACTGCAAGAGACTCTAAAAGCCAATAAAACACCAAGATCCTACCCTTAATGGAAGTAGCAGGCTTAATTTTCCTACTTGAAAGGAAGAGCTATTTTGTTTCTTAATAGACAGCAAATTTCTTCCTTAATGTTCTGTGATTAAAATTTATCGCCCACCACAAATCAAGATCTAAAACATTGATACAAATGTCTTCTTTTACAAGGTAGGGGTAGGGGGTGCATTCTTTTTGAGTTTTGTGGATTCTGCTGCTTTGTGTATAACTGCTGAGGTGACTCAAGGAGAAAGTGGGACTGCCCCTCCACTAGAGCAGGGAATCTGGTACATGCCCAAAAGCTGCTGCTTTAAGAAGGCCCTTGTCCTGGACATCAGCGCTGAGGGGTGCTAACATAAGCTGTAGACCTAAAAGGGATTAAATAGAAAATGCCTTACTGACAATGATGATTATAATAGTACCAATTTTAGAGGACAGTTTTGAGCATCACATTGTATGTAAAATAATCAGTTTGTCTGTTTCATTCACATTTTCATCCTCATCAGATGTTATGTTTTATCTTTGCTTGTGCACTCACTTTCTTTTTTCACCTTCAGGCAAACGGTACTGCCAGATAATGAAGATAAAAGAAAGCCAGACGCTGTCTGGGTCAGTCCCATTAAGCTCAAGACTTGCAAGATGGAGATGGCTGTGACATATAGCGGACAGCGGTAAGCCTCAAGAAACCACAGTCAACCACTTTTCACTCCACTGTGAAATGCTTAGCTATGTAACAGCCCAGAACATTTTAACTATTATTGCTGTGTTACTGTTATTTTCTTGAGTATTTGCTAATGTACAATGTCTGTGTCTCTTCTTCTTTTTTTTTAATACTTTATTTTACGTTTCAATACTGTATTGGTTTTGCCATATATTGACATGAATCAGCCACGTCTGTGTCTCTTCTATAACAGCCTCATTAAACCCATCATTCACTAACAAGTTATGACCTATCATTTTGAGTATTAATAATCATCTAGTTTCAGGATAGTAAGCCATATGCTGTCTCTGTATCTCTGCAGATGGAAGCTAACGATTTCTAAAGATTTTGATTCCCCACAGCAAATTATTTCAGCTTTCTTAGGGGTAAAAAATAAAAGAAACAATCCTTTAGAAGTTTACAAAGAGAGTTTTATCTTTATTTTTTATTTAATTAAAAAAAGAAAAAAATTCATTATAGGTTCTGGTACCAAAAGATAAACTGCCAAAGTATTTTATCTAATATATAGATGCACATAAATTAATATTCAAATAATTAAAGGAGAAATTAGTCCAATGCAGTGAATTTTAATTTTTCCTACTTCTTAGTACCTACAACTAAATTTTAATTCACTTCTTGAATATGATTGAGGGCAAGCTAATTAAGCTACTAGTTAAAAGAGGAAGTTTCTTATTATGCACTGGAAATACTTGTATAACTGTTTACTGGTAGCTGGGAAGCCCAGGTTTACTGCATTAGAGAGGCTGCTGTGTGCTGCTTTCTCCCCAGGGTCAATGCCTTAACAATCCCTGGATCTCTTATCTGAGGCTTGATGGCATTTCCAACACATCTCAGTTCCTTGGAGCTTCCATAAAAATTACTACAACCTTGGAGGCTTAAAACAACACAGACGTATTCTCTCACAACTCTATAAGTTACAAGTCTTAAGCAAATATGTTAGGAGAGCTATGCTTTGTCCAGAAGTTCTAGGAAAAATTTTGTTTCTTACTCTTTCAGCTTCTGATATTCATCAGATTTCATGGCTTGGGGCCACACCACTCCAGTTTCTGCCCCCTCCTTCATTTTGCCTTCTCATCTGTGTGTATCTATAAGGACGCTTGTTATTGAAATTAGGGCCTACCTGTTCAATTGAGGATGCTGTTCTCATATCAAGATTCTTAACTAAGAAACCCGCCTTCATATCAAGATTCTTTACTTAACTAAGAAAACTTCAAAAACCAGCCTTCCAAATAAGCCAACATGTACAGGTTTCAGGCAATTACTTTTTGAGGGCTACCAGTCAACTCTATAGGTTGCCCATTGGCAACCCCAACTGAAGGTCTGTTCAGCATGCAAAATATATGCACCTCATCAGAATATNAAGCCAACATGTACAGGTTTCAGGCAATTACTTTTTGAGGGCTACCACTCAACTCTATAGGTTGCCCATTGGCAACCCCAACTGAAGGTCTGTTCAGCATGCAAAATATATGCACCTCATCAGAATATTGCCCAAAGTAACAACTCTTAAGTCTAAAATCTTATCTAAATATTATTAGCTCAATCATTCCAAATCTCATTTAATCATGTAAACCACAAATGGGTTTGGCTGTGGCTGGGGCAAAATTTCTCTCCATCTGTTAACCTGTTAAACTAGAAAACAAAATATAATGATGAGGCAATCATAGTATAATAATTTATAGATGTTCTTATTCTAAAAGAGAAAATGGAAAGCAGAACTAAGTCTCCAGTCCCAAGTAACATCCAAAGGCATAAGGGAAAATCCCATTAGTTTTTAATGCTGGGAATAACACTCTATTGCTTGATAATCTATGTTCCCAAAGCTCCATCCTCTGGGCCTAACACTCTGTTCTCAGAGTCATCTTCCTTTTCTTAAAGACTAGCACATGTTTGCAGCTGAGTAACTCTATCAGTTCATTTTCTACCAGTAGAATTTCAGAGATTCAACAGTCTTCCCTCAATTTATGCTCTTTATGTCTCCTTCACTGCAAGCTGGCAGTTTTCTCTGCTGATATAACATTGTCAAAAAGCCTTATGGATCTCCTATGTATGTCATGGAGGCTCATATCAGTTCCTCACTTTGCTGAGATGCCCAAGTGGATCCGCAAGACACACAGAATTCTTTCAGTGAAAGATGGTCCTTGGGCTTCTCTCCACAGTATACTTTCTTAGCAGTAAATCTCCTAGTATTAACATCTATTGAAATTTTTTCAAGTGTTCCTTTTTGATTCCTTTTCTCTCAACATTTTTTTCCCTCAAGTATCACTTTCTTCTTGCATTTTACTATAAACAGAAATGAAAAACCAGATCACACCTTCAACACTTTATTTGAAAAATTATCTTCAGCTAAACATTCAAGTTCATTGCTTAAAAGTTCTGCATTCTACCCAATAGCGGGACATAACTCAGCTAAATTTTATAATTAAATAATAATATATATTAGAATTACAATATAATTATATATTATATTATAAATTCTATATCTATATTATATTCTGCTCTGAATATAAGGATTACCTTTCTTCCAGTTTCCAAAAGCATGTTCTTCCTTCTAAGTCTTCATCAAAGCAAGTTTAGTGTTCATGTTTTTGCCAGCATTCAGTTCATGACAACATATACATTTTTTGAGATGATAGAAGCGTTCTCTATTGTGTTCTTCAATTTCTCCTGAGCCCTCACTTGCAGAGTATTAGCACCTTTCTTCTACCAACAGTCTTTTCAAGAAAAATCTAGACTTTTTTTTTTTTTTAGCATACACCTCAAAATTAATCTGGTCACTGTCTATTGCCCAAATCTAAAATCACTTCCACATTTTTCAGTAGTAGTTACAGAGCAACTCATTTCATCATACAGAAATCTTTATTAGTTTTCTGTGGCTCTTGTAATAAATTACCACAAACCAAGTGTCTTAAAATAATAGAATTTTATTCTTCCACAGTCCTGGAAGCCACATAATAAATCAAAGAGTCAGTAGATCCTTGTTCTCCCTAGAGGCTCCAGGGAAGATTTTGGTTCCTTGCCCTTTTCTGCTGCTTTAGGTTTCTGGCTTCTGTGGCTCGGGGCCACATCATTTTAATTATTACGCTTGTCTTCACATCACCTTCAGTTCTCTGTGTCTATGTCTTCTGTACTTCTGTTTTTTATAAGGACACTTTCAATTGAATTTAAGGTCCACCTCAGTAACTAGGATGATCTTCTCATCTCAAGGTCACTAATTTCAGTACATTTTCCAAGACCTTTTCACCAGTAACTTAGATTACAGGGCCCCAAATGCAGATCCACCACTTTGGGAATCATCATGCAACCCATTATACCAAGATATTCTCTCACATTACCTAGGATCATTCAATAAGTGCCCTAAGCTACTCTGTAATTCACTATGTGAAGAGTGCCCTAATTTTGAGCTGAGTTCTTTCCAGAGGATAGCTGGTAAAGTTCCACATGAATTACTTGTCCAAGTCCGTTAAGTAACAATGGAATGCTTAAATGGCCTTAAAGTTTGATGCCATGCCCTGATTCTTTTTCAAAAGCAAATTGATTTATATAATCAGGGAGACAAGTGGTTGAAAATGCTTGCATTTTAAAAACAGAATTAAAAGATTCCTAAATTACTTGACTATCTGCTTGCTCCTACTTATATTTTAGAACAAAAGAATGTTTAAAATAGACAAATTAAAAAAAGAAAGAAAGAAAGAAACAAACAAAAAGCAGATAACGCCTGGATATCTAACCAGTTTCAGACTATAAAAGTATTGAAAACTCTTCAGTTGGCTTTCTGACATCAAGAATAATCTTAAAACCAAGATAATACTGAAATAGAAGAAGTAAAGATCATATTTTAGTTTTGAATAATGGTTCCAGAATTCTACATTAAATAAAAAATATAGAATATTATGCTATATTAAAATAATAATTCTCCATAGACAAATGAGTTTTATTATAAAGTGCTAGATTAGGCAACTGAAAATTCAGTAATTTTAATAAATAATGGCTTAAATAGAAATATTTATAACAATTGTTTAATGCATAAAGAGTAATAGTACAATCTACAACTTGTACCCATCAATCAGTTTAAGACTAGATAAATGCAATTACTTTTTGGGGTCCTGCCGGCATTACTCTAATCCCATCCCTTCATAGGCATGTTTCTTCTCATTTGCTCTTTCTTCAAAGCTAACCGCTATCCTAATTATTTTTTGCTTTTCATTTCTTTTGATTTTTTCTATATTTACTGTACACTTAGGGCTTCCCAGGTGGCTCAGTGGTAATGAATCTGCCTGCCAGTACAGGAGATGTGGGAGATGTGAGTTTGATCCTCGGGTTGGGAAGATCCTCTGGAATAGGAAGCGACAACCCACTCCAATATTCCTGCCTGGAAAATTTCATGGACAGAGGAGCCTGGTGGGCTACAGTCCATGAGGAAGTAAAGAGTTGGACATGACTGAGTGACTGGACACATACATGTATGTATTCCTAAAAGTCACAGTGTTTCACTTTTTTTTTCAATTGAAATATAGCTGATTTACAATGTTTTGCTGGTTTCAGGTGTACAGCTAAGTGATTTAGTTATACATATATATCTTTATCAGATTCCCATTATAGATTACTGTTAGACACGGAATCTATTTCTCTGTGCTATTCAGTAGGTCTTTATTGTTTATCTATCTTATATATAGTAGGGTGTATTTGTTAACCTCAAACTCAGAATTTGTCCCTCCCTCCACTACCTTTCCCCTTTGGTAACCATAAGTTTGTTTTCTATAACTGTGAGTCTACTTCTGCTTTGTAGATAAGTTAATTGGTATCATTTTCTAGATTTCATATCTGAGTGATACCATACGATATTTGTCTTTCTGTGACTTATTTCACCTAGTATAATAATCTCTAGGTCCATCCATGTTGCTGCAAATGACATTATTTCATTCTTTTTTTATGACTGAGTGACTTTCCATGTTTACTTTTGAAAGTTTAAAATTTTACCTAGATGCAATCCTACAGTAGTGTGACTCACTTTCATACTACATACTTCATATGGCAAATACTAAACACTGTATTTGTGAAATTCATCTGTGTTGCTGCTTGTAAATGTTTTCCATTTATTTTTACTGCTGTATAGAAATCCACTATAATAAAATAAAAATACCTCAATTCATTTATCCATTCTGCTCTTGTTGAAAATTTAGCTGCATCCAGTGTCTTGCCATTATAAGCAATGCTTTATAAACATTGTTTTCATTTATTCTGCCACACACATTTCTCAAGGGTATATTGAGAAGTGGAATTTGTTTCTCAAAGTATTGTGGTTGCACCAATTTGACTCTCAACAGCAGTTATATAAGAGCTCCTGTAGCTCCGTAACCTTAACCGACACTTGATGTTATCAGACTCTGAACTTGCTTCCAATTGGATGGGTGGGAAATTTTAATCTCTTTTTGATGTTGATTTTCATGTTTCAGATTTTTAATGGGATTAAGGTTATTTAGAAATTTGATACTTCCAGCTTCCTCTAATAATGAGAGTCTGATATATAATGATGCTCAAGTCTTTTGCCCATTTCTGCAATGCAACTTAGTCTTTTTCTAATAATTAATTTGCAGTTAGGTAGCTCAGCTGGTAAAGAATCCACCTGCAATGCAGAAGACCTTAGTTCAATTCCTGAGTCAGGAAGATCCCTTGGAGAAGGGATAGGCTACCCATTTCAGTATTCTTGGGCTTCTCTGGTGGCTCAAATGATAAAGAATCTGCCTGCAATGTGGGATACCTGGGTTCGATCCCTGGGCTGGGAAGATCACCTGGAGGTGGGCATGGCAACCTACTCCAGTATTCTTGCCTGAGAATCCTCATGGACAGAAGAGCCTGGCAGGCTACAGTCCATGGCGTTGCAAAGAGTTGGACACAACTGAGTGACTAACTCACACAGTATACATTCTGAGTAACAATAATTTGTCATTTATATGTATTGCCAGGAACATCACTTAAAGTGATTTATATTCCCAATTTTATTAATGAAAGTGATTATAGTTTTGAACGTAAAGGCTTAGCTTTTTAAAAATTCTATGTTTTAAACTGGCAAGCTAGTCACATAATTCAAAGACCCAAATTAAACAGTTAAAATTTTACTTCCAACGACTGTTCAACTAGACAGGAGACCTTCACAGAAATTAAAAAGCAAAAGGGTAATCACTCTCAGTTTCTCTTGTATTTTTCCAGATATTTTAATACACATAAAAACAATGTGGCTATACTATTTATTTCTTGTGCTTTTTTTTCAGTTGTGGACATACTATATGAAAGTTTCCTCACTTTGTTTTTTATTCACTTAACTGAGAGAGAGAAAAGAAAGGGTTATATATAACTCTACTTATTTTTGTTCATAAAGTACTTAACAAACTTTTATAATTGCACTTATTTTTCATATTGTGTGTGTATTGTAATTCATTTGATGAGTCCCCTCAGGATGGATGTCCAGGTTGTTTAACATTTCTACTACTGTAAAAAATGTAAAGTAGATCATTTTAATATATATTACCAAGGGCTAAAATTACAGAAATGGAAATGCTGTGAGTTATTTATATATATTGTGAAATTCACTTTACAAAGTGAGTTTGCTAGAACAATTTACTTCCTCCTCAGTAGTGAAAGAGAAGATATATTCCTTCTTATCTTGCCATCTTTTTGAGATAAATATTTTTGGATTTTTGCCCATCTAAGAGGTGCAATTTCAATTTGGATTCTTTCATTATGAGATTATAATATCTTTTAAATGATCTAAATTTTAATTTAATGAAGTAAAAATGTTAAACCTATCCCTTTATGGGTTTGTTATACTTTAGCTTTGTTTAAAACTCTTTCCCATTTCCAAAGTGATAAAGATAACTTCTGTGTTTAGTCACTCAGTCGTGTCTTTGTGACCTCATGGACTGTAACCCATTAAGCTCCTTTGTCCATGGGAATTCTCCAGGCAAGAATACTGGAGTGGGTTGCCATGCCCTTCTCCAGGAGATCTTCCCAAATCAGGGATCAAACCCAGGTCTCCTGCCTTGCAGGTGGATTTTTTACCATCTGAGCCAAAGGGAAACCCAAGATTACTTGGGTAGCTTCTCTCTTCTCCAAGGGATCTTCCCAACCCAGGAATCTAGCTGGGGTCTCCTGCACTGCAGGTGGGTTTTTACCAGTTGAGCTACCAGGGAAGCCTGGTAACTTATAAAATTATCTAATGAATTATAATTTTGCCTTTTATAACTGTGTGAAATAATTTTGCTTTTAAATTGATTACCGAGGTTCCTCCCAATGTTCTCATCTCTTCAAACAAGTGATCTTGATAAAAAATGAATAACCTTAAAGAAGTTTATTTTCTCTGGACATATTTCTTCAACTGCTGCAATATATATATGTGTGTGTGTAAATATATATATGACATGACTGAGTGACTTCACTTTTACTTTTCACTTTCAGGCATTGGAGAAGGAAATGGCAACCCACTTCAGTGTTCTTGCCTGGATAATCCCAGGGACAGCAGAGCCTGGTGGGCTGCCATCTATGGGGTCGCACAGAGTCGGACACTACTGAAGCGACTTAGCAGCAGCAGCAGCAAACATCAGTAAATGGTTTTGTTTGCTTAGTTAGGAAGTGAACCACTTGGAAACTTATTTTGGATGTAGCCATGTCTATCTCTTGACAGATATAAATAGATAGATAGATAGATGTGCACAAGCTAAGTCACTTCAGTTGTATCCGACTCTTTGCAACCCTATGGACTGTATCCTGCCATGCTTCTCTGTCCATGAGATTCTCTAGGCAATAATACTAGAGTGGGTTGCTATGCCCTCCTCCAGGGGATCTTTCCAACCCAGAGATCAAACCCAAGTCTCCTGCATCTCCTACACTGGGAGGCAGGTTCTTTACCACTAGTGCTACTTGGGAAGCCCAAATAGATAGATACAGAGATACAAACTTTGTGGAAAATTCTGTTGTGATTAGGTATTCCATTTCAAATTTTCTAATATTTCTGCCTGAAGTTGAGACTCTAGTAATGAATGCTTAGTCTGGCAATGCCAATATGTATTGTACTCTTTAGCATAAAGTGTCATTGCATAATGAAGACATGCTTTGCCATCTGTTGTGAAGATAAATAATCTACTCTCCACTGTGCCTTGAAAGCTAGATATTCAGTGCTCACTTTTTGACCCCTCTCTTGATTGATATGATGAAGTAAAGTGAAATTGAATAAATAAAATCTTGCTATGCAGCAAGTACAAGTAGTGTTGGGAAAACCATAGAAGTACAATGGCAATCTTGCGATTTGTAGTGCAATAGAATCCTAAGCAAGGAGAACACATAGCTAGTCACATAACTAGTCACTAGCTCAGTTTATAGTTGTAGGGTGAAGGCAGCCATTGGCAGTACATGCCAGAATAAACATGGCTGCTTTTCCAATAAAAATTTCATTTGTGAACACTGAAATGTGAATTCAGATAATTTTCACATCTCATAGAATGGAAGTCTTCTTTTGAGCAAAACATTTTGAAAATGTAAAAGCCATTCTTAGCTGGTGGGCATGCAAAACCAGTCAGTGGGCTGTGGTTTGCCTGTGTCTGCTTCAGAGAAATAGCTTTTTTCCCCCCAGGGATTTGTATGATTATGCCAGCATCAGTTGCTAAGTATGTATTTTTATTCCACTAAATTGAAACTTAACTAATTCACTGGACAAAAATGTATTAAATGTCTATCAAGTGTCAGGATATATGGCAACAAGGGAAGCAGAGAAGAGGGCTGCCTTCGAAAGGCTTTTGGTCTACTGTTCAAAGAAACTGAACTATTCATATATATTAACTTCCAGGAAATGGCCTAGTTTTAAACTTCCACTGAAATTAGTGAGCAGATAGACAATTTGTCAATTACAAAATTACATGAGCATTGGCATAGAGGTAAGCACTGGATCCTATATGTGTGTGTGCTAAGTTGCTTCAGTCATGTCTAACTCTTTGCGNATTCACTGGACAAAAATGTATTAAATGTCTATCAAGTGTCAGGATATATGGCAACAAGGGAAGCAGAGAAGAGGGCTGCCTTCAAAAGGCTTTTGGTCTACTGTTCAAAGAAATTGAACTATTCATATATATTAATTTCCAGAAAATGGCCTAGTTTTAAACTTCCACTGAAATTAGTGGGCAGATAGACAATTTGTCAATTACAAAATTAAATGAGCATTGGCATAGAGGTAAGCACTGGATCCTATATGTGTGTGTGCTAAGTTGCTTCAGTCATGTCTAACTCTTTGCGATCCTATGGACTCTAGCCCACCAGACTCTCTGTCCATGGGATTCTCCAGGCAAGAATACTGGAGTAGGTTGCCATGCCCTCCTCCTGGAGATCTTCCTAACCCAGGGATCGAGCCCTGAGTCTATCATGTGTCCTGCACTGGGAGGTGAGTTCTTTACCACTAGCAGCACCTGGGAAGCCCAGATTCTATATGAGCACATGTCTGTTAAGTCTTAACAGAATAAGGTGATACAAGAACCATGAAAATGTTCTGAGAAGAGGCAAATATTGAACTACTTCTTGCACTATAAGAAATATTTATTAAAAAGTAGAGGAAAGAGAATGGTGGGAGGTGGGATATGTAAAGGGAGATAAAACTGTTGGCATCAACCTGAACATTGGATTTTAGCATATATGTTCATATGCTAATCATTAGGGCCAACTGCAATTTAAGTCAGAACCTTAATCACTTGTTAAGTTTCTGTGTCAGGGAGATGGGGAAGCCCTGAATAAAAATAATTTTAGTCTATACAGTAGAATAAATATGTGAGATTTACTAAGAAGAATAGAAATAATGTGTGTGTGTTGCTGTGGAGAGATTGTGTTTATCTTAAATACAATCCTGTTGGTTTACAGTCTCCGTATGCTACCTCATTGCAGACAGATGCTAACTGAGGGCAATTCAAATTACAGAGCAAATAGTGAGGACACTGTTTATATCAAATACAGTTGAGCTGTACTTAACTTACTTTTAGAATAGTTTTCAGACTACTATTATATACTAAACATCGTTTTTGTATATCCGTTTGTTCTTGTTGCAAGAAAACATTAACCAAATAATCAAATTATTTGCAAACTTAGACCAGAATACAGTTTAATCTGAAAAGTTGAAGAGGGCATGAGATTTGTCAAGAGTAAATATTGAGGTTACTAATAACTAATTCAAGTTTTCTCCACTACATAGTTTAAAACATCATTCCAAAATGAATCTGTGCATTTGTTGTTAACTAGGATTAAACAGATGAAGGACTGTGATTTCTTGGTTTAATTATTCTGAGTGAAATATTGATAACATATGTCTTGAAGGATATTGCCCCCTAAATTCTATTTTCAGAATGGCTAGAATATTGATAAAGGAAAGCAAGCTCCAATAAATGAATTTGAAATTATAAATTCAGATGTTAAGAAACAATGGACAATGTTTAAGATGGCCACCAATTTATCAAAAGAGGTGTATTTGGAGGGTTAGCTCCAAATCCAGGTATTCACCTTTACTACCCAATTTTGATTTCAGGCTAAAAATCACTGGGTCCTGTCCAATTTATATATTTAGATTGATATCTCTATCTCTATAGATATAATATCATCTATCTATCTATCTATCTATCTATCTATCTATCCTGATTAGAAAGGCCATAAGCCAATAGAAATGCAGCCAGCAGAGATATTTTATAGGTATGCTGGGCTGTAAAAATCTGTTGCTGGCATATTTGGAAGAGCTCTGTGTACAGTGCACTGTGCTTCTGGAGGGTCTTCCTGCCACTCAGCAGCCTGGATCTGGGGTTTATTTCATTAGATGGGCAATATATTGTACCTTGTATGGGTCTCATACTGCCATTGGGTGTCTGAGGCTGAGATAATGAGATTTAGTAACAGAGCTGGGTCATCTGACCCTAGAAGCTTTGTTCTCNTGCCACTCAGCAGCCTGGGTCTGGGGTTTATTTCATTAGATGGGCAATATATTGTGCCTTGTATGGGTCTCATACTGCCACTGGGTGTCTGAGGCTGAGATAATGAGATTTAATAACAGGGCTGGGTCATCTGACCCTAGAAGCTTTGTTCTCAAAATCTCAAGTAGTTTTTGCATGTGCTGTGTTTACTAACTCCAGGTTATTTTGCCCAGATATTTTCCCTCTTAAGCTTTTCAATGCATCTGCATTTTATGAGCAATTACACCCATGAATGGTTTTGGTTTGCTTCTCCTTAAATTTGTCAAAATGTGGTTTTGCTGACTGAGCAGTATTTGATGTCCAAGAATACCCTTGAGACCCTTGGTAGCAAAAATTCACTTTGTGAGGAGGGTAAACCAGGTCACTAAGAGAGTATCTTTTGAATTTGTACTGATTTCAGTTGAGTTGCCCTGCTGCTTTGGATAGAGTACTTTTCAGCTAACAGCCAGGCTGGGCCCTGCTATGTGGTTCAAGCTGCACTCCTGAACTTCTCATCTGTTGATCCCACTGAAGTCCTTCCAGTAGCATTGTGCGGCAGCACAGCTCAGCAGGACATGCCTTCGGGGGCTTATCCCCCTCAAGCCTTCAGGGAAGGGGTTGGTTACCAGAGATTAAGGCTTTTATTGCCTATCCTGGGAAGAGGTACCTAATTAATTTTCACCTGAATTAGTTACAGATCTTCTTATTGTGGTCTGCTATAATTGGAGGATTGTCTCTTGTCTTAGAAAAGGAGAGCATGGTTGATCATTTCGGTTTGGAACCACTTCCTTTGAAACCAGAGGCTTGACATTGCTCATAGTGAAGTCAGTCTTGCCATATTGTCAGACAGCAATAAACTAACCTACTAGTGGTTCAACACACAGATTTCCATTTTATGAAATGGATGGCTGTTGACATCATTTGGAAACATACAGACATTCGATCGACTTTTATCTAGGGCTTACTGAGAAATTTTACTTGGAGAGAACACTTGAAAGTAATCTTTTCTCCATTTTGCATTTGTGTATGAGCTAATTCAGGTAGAATGGTGCTAGACAGACTCCATAATACTTGACAATGTTCTACTTGTAACATTACAGAGTTAGGTCAATCTTCCTGAGATTGTACCTGAGCTACCAGGATAAAAGCCCTAAACATTACTATTGTTCAAATTCCATGGTTAATATGTGAGGAGATGAGAGTAGAGAGGGCTTTCCAGGCGCTAGTGGTAAAAAGTCCACCTGCCAATGCAGGAGATGTAAAAGCTGCGAGTTCAGTCACTGGGTCAGGCAGATCCTTTGGAGTGGGACATGGCAACCCGCTCCAGTGTTCTTGCCTGGAGAGGACAGAAGAGCCTGGTGGGCTATGGTCCATAGGGTCGCACAGAGTTGGACACAACTGCAGCAACAGCACGTACACATGAGAGCCGAGAGATTCAGGTGTTTATTCAGACACAGTTTGTAGTAAAGTTAGGACTAGAACCAGATTCCTTGGTTACTTACTGATCCTGGATTATTTCCATTGTAGGTACTGATGTTAATGTCTGTGTCATACTACACACACACACACACACACACACAGAGCCACACATACATTACCAATCTCTTTGGAGGGAAGAAAAAAGAGGAAAACTTGCCAAATTCTAGAATCATCAGTGTGTCTCTTTAAAGGTCACAAAAGCCATTCTTACCCTGCCCCCAACCCTCACTTCCCTCGTTTCCCCCACAAGGTCATTCTGCAATGTCGTTTGTATGTAAAATTTATATAGATAAACTGATGGTNTCTTTAAAGGTCACAAAAGCCATTCTTACCCTGCCCCCAACCCTCACTTCCCTCGTTTCCCCCACAAGGTCATTCTGCAATGTCGTTTGTATGTAAAATTTATATAGATAAACTGATGGTCAACCTTAACACTGATTATGCTGACCACACTGAAGCAGAATAGCGGTTCTCAGTTGCTGCTGTGTTTTCTTGTCTTGAGTGAGGGCATCTCTCTCCCAGTGGACAGTGGGCATCTTGGTGTGCTCTTTACTTCGTAAAAGACTTTCTGACTGGTGTGCAAAGACTGACTCAGGGACAAATGAAAATTAAGACACCAAGACCAAATTGAAAACCACAGCGACAGTTTCAAGGGTCTAGAACCAGCTAGTTCTCATCTGTAATTAGCTTGTGCTTAGCAGGTGGCTCCAGTCTGAGCTGACTCTTTTCCAGTTGAAATGCACTAGTGGAAAAAGGCATGATCCAGCCAAAATTCAGCTTTGAGACATGAAAGAAATCTGCTCCTCAAACTCCATTTCTTTCACTCTCACTATAAGGATAATGGTCAGCCTTTATCCCTAAGAACCACCAAGATGCAGTCAGGCTGGCCTGGCCTCACTGTAGACCATCCAGAATCAAGCCTTTGTACTTTCACATTTGGAAAGTCTGGGCCACTGTTAAACTTTGGCGTCTGAAGGTCTAAAAGGCCAGTGACACCTTTTTTTTACAGTTTAATTTTTTAAATTTTGAGTTAATTTTAAATTTACATAACAGTTGCAAAACTAATGCCATGAGTTTCTTCAACCAGCTTCTAGAGTGAGCATCTCACAAAACCATAATGTATTTATCATGGATATAGTTATAGAGACATAATGTTGTTGTTGTTTTGTCGCTCAGTTGTGTCCAACTCTTTGTAACCCCATGGACTTTAGCCAGTCAGGCTGCACTGTACGTGGGATTTTCCAGATAAGATTACTGGAGTGGGTTGCCATTTCCTTCTCTAGGGGAGCTCCCAGCCTAGAGATTGAACCTGTGTCTCCTACATAGTCAGGTGGGTCCTTTACCATTGAGCTACTTGGGAAGCCCAGACACACAATGCAGTACTATTAACTGAGCCATAGACTCTTCAGATTTCACCAGATTCCTAGCAGCCTTTCTTTCTTCCAGGATTT
>SJYW01028084.1:110658-174592 GCA_006410735.1 Raphicerus campestris | reverse complement strand
AAAGACTCTGACGCTGGGAAGGATTGGGGGAAGGAGGAGACGGGGACGACAGAGGATGAGATGGCTGGATGGCATCACTGACTCGATGGACGTGAGTCTGAGTGAACTCTGGGAGATGGTGATGGACAGGGAGGCCTGGCATGCTGCAGTTCATGGGGTCGTGAAGAGTCAGACACGACTGAGCGACTGAACTGAACTGAACAGGCTACTAAAGAGAATCTCAGGGATGAGAGCGCCTGGTGGGCTGCCGTCTATGGGGTTGCACAGAGTCGGACACAACTGAAGCAACTTAGCAAAGAACTTACAGACACACAATTAGAATTAAAACATATTGAGGAATATTGCTCTTCTTGGAAATCTATTTTTGTTATAAAAAAGAAATCTAACAAATGGCATCTCTTAACAGACCTTAGAAAAGTTATGAAACCTATATGGGTACATTACAACCAGGGATCCCATAACCTACTACTATTCCTCAAAATTGGCACATTATTATTACTGATTTACAAGATTGCTTTTTTAATATACCTTTACACCCGTTAGACCAGGAGAGATTCACTTTCTCTCTCCCTTATCCTAATCATATTGGGCCTCATAAAAGATTTCAATAGACTGTGTTACCTCAAGGTATGCTTAACAATTCTACTATTTGTCAAAATTTTGTAGCCAAAACTTTACATCCAATATGACAGCAATTCCCTCATGCATGTATCATTAATAATATACTGTAACTACAAAAAGGAGAAATTATATTTTTGACACTGAATGGCCATGATATTCTTTAGACTCCAGGAAAAAACTGATTAAAATCTTTTTTGAAATTGCAAAACCAGAGCTTCTTACATGTGCAATTAGGAAAAAGTTAACTTGTTAAAATACTTTTTTGGAGCTCCAATTCTGCCTGGGAAACAAAAACAGGCCTAAGAAAAAACCTAAAGTTAACTCTTATCATGTCCTTGGGATACACAGCCCACTCTATCTGGGACTCCAGCCATAAAAAAATTGGTGGAACTCAAAAAAAAAAAAAAGAGAGAGAGAGGAAAAAAGACATTTTCAATTTCTAGCAGAAAAGTATGTCTGTCTATCTAAAATTATCTATGTCTCAATGTACGTCTTTGTTTTTGGGCAATATGAAGTTAATGAGCTCTATTTAAATTCAACTTCACATGAACTGAAAAATATTCAACATTAAATATAATGTTTATTTAAATATAAATATATAATTTAAATATAATTGATTATCTAATTAAGACATGTCTTAAGTCATCAACATTGTATAATACTTTCACTATGCCTAGGTTTAAGGTAAAACTAAATGTCAATAAAAAAGTAACTCTTTAAATATATAAATAAGATGAAAACTTTTAAATAAACTCTTTAAATAATTATATTTTAGTAATGATAAACTTGGAGAAGGCAATGGCAACCCACTCCAGTACTTTCGCCTGGAGAATCCCATGGACAGAGGAGCCTGGTACGCTGCAGTCCATGGGGTCGCTAAGAGTCAAATACAACTGTGCGACTTCACTTTCACTTTTCACTTTCATGCATTGGAGAAGGCAATGGTAACCCACTCCAGTGTTCTTGCCTGGAGAATCCCAGGGACAGAGGAGCCTGGTAGGCCACTGTCTATGGGGTCGCACAGAGTCGGATATGACTGATGCGACTTAGCAGCAGCAATGATAAACTAAATGGTAAAAGTTTATTAAATAGCTAGGTCATTTCCAAATAAAGTAAGATTTTTAAAACATTAATTACTGAACACTAACTTCCTCTTACTAAAAGTTTTTCTTACAGAAGAAACTAAAGAGATTTTAGACTATTAATAAATATATTAAAATATACATATAATAAATATATTCACCAATCTATAAAATACTAACATACAAGACATTTCATAGTTGCTAAAGAAAAGTAAAATACATGTTTTTAATAAAAAGATATAAGAAATGGCAATACAATGAAAAATACAAAAATATAAAAAAGGTTTATGACAAATGAAAGAGAATTTTATGGCAAATGGATGTACTCATTGCCCTGAACTTTCTTCCTCTTCCTTCTTATATGTCTTGATTGATTTCATCCTGTGTAATAGCTGAGTAATCATCTTACTAAAGATACATAAGCCTGCATTTCTGCTAATAAAATACCTTTGCTCCATCAGAGCTTGGGTTTCCGTGTCTTTCTTTCTTTCTTCCTCTCTCTCCCTCCCTCCCTCCGGCTCTCTCTTTCACTTTCTTATTGTCAACGCTGGACCACCAGGTTCCGTCCGGCCCATTATAGAACCCCAACACAAGAGTACTGGAGTGGGTTTCCATTTCCTTCTCCAGGGAATCTTCCTGACCCAGGGATCAAACCTGGGTCTCTCGCATTGTAGGCAGAATCTACACCTGTATCAATACTTCCAGGAAATTATACTTGGCACAGGTGAAAATCCCTGACACTTCCTTTAGGTAGTATTCCTAGTCGGGGAGTAATGTGATCTCCTGAGGCAGAGAACTTTTTCATTAATATCAGGTTCAGTAGAATTTTGACACAGTCACCTAAGAACCAACTCCTATGAGCCCATTCTAACAAAACAGTCGCACAGGAAAAACAAGGACAAAGAAATCCAAAACAATAGGACTTCAACCCAGGGTTCAGGAATCTAACCCAATCTTTTGAGAACCTCAGTGGTTGTAACCTTTCATCTTGTCTCCATAGAGTGAGACTCTAACCCTAGTCTCAGAACTATAACCTGACAAAAATCTCCCCCGTGGAAGACTCTAACCCACATCCTGGCAAGGTTATTAGACAATCTAGGCATAGAAGCATTGTAACCTCATCACTCACTCCAAAGGCCTCTGGTCCAGAAGCCGTGTCCTTTCTAAAGAGTGAGAGCTTGGGGCTGGTGTAAGGGATGATCCGGGGAGGTGGGGTGGGGAGGGAGCTGGGAGGGGGCTTCGGCATGGGGAGATTGTGTACACCTGTGGATGATTCATGTCAACGTATGGCAAAACCAATACAGTACTGTAAAATAGAATAAAGTATTAAAAGGAAAAAAAATAAAAAATAAATAAAATAAATAAAAATAAAATAAACCAGTAAAAAAATAAATAAATTTAAAAAATAAAGAAGCAAATAAATAAAGAGTGAGAGCAGCACTCAGGACCTGAATAGGCACGCTGGGAAGCAAGAACCCCACAGCTGACACTTTAGACAGACGTGGTATAGGTGGCCACTCAGGGGGGTGGCAAGAGTGCATGCACACTCTGCCAGGAACTGCAGTGACTCAAACAAGTGGTCACAAGACCTACAAAACTTTTGTGTTCCCCACATCGTTATCTAGAAAAGGCTCCCTACTAGACATACACAGAAGCCAACACTATGGCACTGGCTTTTGAGAAAAAGAGAGAGGTTTACGGCAAGGTTAACTGGCAAGGCTGTCAAATTTGTCTCCCCAATACCATGTCAGGGCAAAAAGTAAAGGGTTAGCGGAATTTCAAAGCTGGAAATCCTCTGGCTAGTTTAAATCAGTCCATATAAGCCACGCATGCTGCTAGAAGCCAGATTTTCCCTTTGAAGGGCTTCACACTTAAAGGAGCTCAGGTGGCCACACTTCTATTCCTTGAGTTCCTGGCTCTAGGGTAACACTAGAGATATGGCATTCCCATTTTATACATGCACAGTGTTGTTGTTTCTACAAAATGACAGCAAGGTTTGAATAGTCAACAATCTATTTAAGGAGACAAAATCAGTTTAAGCTGATACTGCTTCAATTTGATCAAAAATCTAAATAGACAAAACCAGTTTAAATCTAACCAAGTTTTTACTTGTTGTTTCAGAACAATTGAAAATCCAGAATTGGCTGATGGCCCTCTGTGGGATTATTTAAGAAATCCTTGTTGCTTATCCATTTTATGTATAGTAGTTTGTACGTTAATCCCAAACTCCCACTTCAGTCCTCTTTCCATCTTCCCTTCAGTAAGTATGTTTTCTGTGTCTGTGAACAATAAATTTATATTATTTTTGGATTCCACATAAAAGTGATATCAAATATCACACAGTATTTGTCATTCTCTGACTTACTTCACCAAGTATAATATTCTCTAGGTCCATGCATGTTGAGGCAAATGACAATATTTCAATCTTGTTAATGGCTGAATAATATTCCATTATATATATATATATTTTTTTATATATACATAGCTCTTTATGTGAGTGTGTGTATAGACACGTATCTCACATCTTAAGCCAGTCATCTGTTTATGGGCACTTGAGTTGTTTCATGTCTTGCCTACTGTAGTGTGCTGCAATGAACTCTGGAGTGCATGTATCTTTTCATATTAGAAATTTCATTTTTTTCCAAATAAATACCCTACAGAGGGATTGCTGGGTCATAAAGTAACTCTAATTTTTCAAGGAACCTCCATATGGTTTTCCATAATAGATTCACCAATTTACATTCCAACCAACAGAGTAGGAGGGTTCATTTTTCTCCACATCCTGTCTGGCATTTATCATTCACAGACTTTTTGATGATGACTCACTTTGACCACTGTGAGGTGATACTTCATAGTGGTGTTGATTTGCAATTAACAACTAGCCATGTAGAGCATCTTTCCATGTGCCTGTTGGACACCTGTATGTCTTCTTCGGGAAAAATGTCTATTTAGGACTTTACATTTTTCCATTTGTTTGTTTGCTTTTTCCAAATTAAGTTACATGAGCTGTTTTCATATTTTGGATATTAACCTGTCAGTCATATGGTTCGCAAATATTTTCTCCTACTCCGTAACTTCAAGCTATATTACCAACCTAGAGTAACCAAAACAGCGTAATACTTGCATTAAAAAAAAAAAAAAAAAAAACAGAAAGCCCAGAAACATCAGTATGTGTACGGTCAATTAATTTATGACAAACCAGCCAAGAATATACAGTGGGGAAAGGACAGTATGTTCAATAGCTGGAGGTTTGGAAAACTAGGAAGCAACACACCAAAGAAGCAATGAGGACCACAATCTTACACCACCTGTAAATTCAGTCTTACAGAAATGAACTCATGCCCCTGACCCCACCAGGCTTGGAAGGCAGCACAATGGCGGTGCCTGAGCCCTGGCGCGTCCCCTACCTGCTCTTTGACACCGACGGCCTCCTCCTGGGTGGGTAGTTTGCGGCCTCCCCCACCAAAGGCTGTTGAGGAGTGTGAGGCACAGTTAAGGCCGGGAAGTGTGCGGGAGCTCCCAGCGAGCGACGTCGAGGAAACTGGAGCCACATCAGGCTAACTAGAAGGGGTAGGGAGCTCCAGCATTGACGAGCCTACAAGTACTTCCGGCGGCTGTGCCATGCGCGTGGGGACGCAGTGCGCGTGGGGACGCAGTGCGCGTGGGGACGCAGTGCGCGTGGGGACGCAGTGCGCGTGGGGACGCAGTGCTCCTGGAGGGCAGGTGCGTGAGGGCGCGATGCTCTGAGAGGAGCTGAAAGTTTCCGTCCAGCCTCTGGGACCTCGGGCGCTGCACGCGCAGCCTGGCTTCTGTTTCCCAATCTGCACCAACTTCCAGGATCCCTACTGGCTTGCCCCAAGGTGCACCACCGGCATGGCATCCTATAGGGCATGGTTCTCCACCCACTGATTTAGGGTATCTGCCAATGTCTGGAGGCGTTTCAGGTGACCTAGCTGCAGGCTGGGAGTCACTGGCATCCAGAGGAAACTACCAGGGATGCTGCTGGATCTCCTACAATGCACAGGACTGCCCCATGGCACTGCAAATGCGCCAGACTCAAGTATCTGTAGTACCAGCGGAGGTGGCGGTGGAGTACTAGCAATCTGGCTTGGCATCACCTGGGAGATGCTTTGCAGTGCAGAGCCTGGTCCCAACTCCAAAGCTGTCCAATCAGAATCTGCATTTTCACCCCAGTGCCGGAAAATTAGAGATGCACGCCGCGCTATGGATTTGAGCAGTTAACAATCCTTAAGTGTGTGCTAAACAATCCCATAGTCTATGGTGGTAGGCGTGAAATTCACCAAACGAGACGAATCCAAGTAGAAGTGAAAGAAAACGCTCAGTTTATAACTCAAGAGAGAACTGCTCTGAGCACTACCTAAAATTGAGACAGATGGTTCATGACACTACAAACTGTTGTGAAACATGTAACCTGCTGACCCTCAGAGAGGTAGTTACTTGCCCATGGTTGCACAGCTAATAAGCAACAAAGCTGGGAAATTATTCCAGCTTGATCTGATTCTATATATGTGTGATGTTGTTCTCATCTTACAGTGTGTGACCTTGCCCTCGATGATATTATGGCTTACTGGTTTAGTAATGAGACAGATTTTTTAAAGGACCACAAAAGACAGTCTCTTCTTTTTATGGGCCAGAGATATAAACTAATACATTCCTAAGGGGAAAAATAAATTCCTGAGAGGTCCATAATTAATGACTCCATTTCAAAAATCTTATGGTAATCATAAGTATAGTTTTCAGACAGTCAAATAAGTTCCTTACTCTCTTTAAAAAGTGAACTCAAAACACTTTAAAGATTTGAATGTAAGACCTGAAACCATAAAACTCCTAGAAGAAAAAAATAATATATATATATAGGCAGTAAGCTCTTAGAAACCAGTCTTGGTGATGGTTTTTTGGAACTGATTTCAAAAGCAAAGGAAAGTAAAAAACAAAAGGGAAATACATCAACTAAAAAGCTTTTGCACAACAAAGAAAACCACCAACAAAATGAAAAGGCAACCTGCTCAGCGGGAGAAAATATTTGCAAATCCTATATTTGATGAGAGACTAAAATCCAAAATATATTTAAAAACTCACAATGTAAAAACAAACAAAACAAAAAACTCCAAACAATCTGATTTTAAAATAGGCAGAAGATCTTAACAGACATTTTCACAAAGAACACATAAAGATGGTCAAAAGACCCATGAAAAGATGTTCAACATCACTAAACATCAGGGAAATACAAATAAAAATCACATGGGATATCACCTCACACCTGTTACAATGACTTAAGTAAAGAAAGCACAAATTTGGTGAGAGTGTGGAGAAAAGGGTTCCTTTGTCCACCTTTGGTAGAAACAATTGTTTACAGTAACCACTGAAAACAGTGTGGAGTTTCCTCAAAACAGTAAAAATAGAACTACCATGTGACTCAGGAATTCTACTTCAGGGTCAGTCAGTCAGTTCAGTCATTTCGGTCGCTCAGTCATGTCCGACTCTGCAACCTCATGAATAGCAGCACACCAGGCCTCCTTGTCCCACCAACTCCTGGAGTTCACACAAACTCATGTCCATCAAGTCCGTGATGCCATCCAGCCATCCCATCCTCTGTTGTCCCCTTCTCCTTCTGCCCCCAATCACTCTCAGCATCAGAGTCTTTTCCAATGAGTCAACTCTTCGTATGAGGTGGCCAAAGTACTGTAGTTTCAGCCTCAGCATCAGTCCTTCCAATGAACACCCAGGACTGGTCTCCTTTAGGATGGACTGGGTGGATCTCCTTGCAGTCCAAGGGACTCTCAAGAGTCTTCTCCAGCACCATGTACAAAAGCATCAATTCTTCAATGCTCAGCTTTCTTCACAGCCCAACTCTCACATCCATACATGACCACTGAAAAAACCATAGACTTGACTAGATGGACATCTGTGGACAAAGTAATATCTCTGGTTTTTAATATGCTATCTAGGTTGGTCATAACTTTCCTTCCAAGGAGTAAGCGTCTTTTAATTTCATGGCTGCAGTCACCATCTGCAGTGATTTTGGAGCCCCCAAAAATAAAGTCTGACACTGTTTCCACTGTTTCCCCATGTATTTCCCATGAAGTGATGGGACCAGATGCCATGATCTTCATTTTCTGAATGTTGAGCTTTAAGCCAACTTTTTCACTCTCCTCTTTCACTTTCATCAAGAGGCTTTTAAGCATATAAGTATGAAAATTTTAATTCTTTTTAATAATTCTTTTCTGTACTGTATTGATCTTTCTGTACTGTATTTATTATTATTCATAATAAAATCACTTTTATTGGCTTGAAAGTGACCATCTAATTTCCAGATAGAAAGACTACAACTTCATGTTCCAAAACCAAAATTTACTTGATTCCATCAAACATACCATTCGTACTCTGATTGTTTCATCGATATTTAGTATTTCCTTGTTAAATCCCTCCTCCATCTCCATTGTTTAAAATTTTGTCTTCAAATCCCAGGTATAAAATGCAGTTTGTAATTAAAATTTTGAAATGTAAGGGGGAAATATGTTTTTACTAATGAAAAAAAAGCACGGCTGCCACAAATGAAAAAAAAAAAAAAAAANTAAGACCTGAAACCATAAAACTCCTAGAAGAAAAAAATAATATATATATATAGGCAGTAAGCTCTTAGAAACCAGTCTTGGTGATGGTTTTTTGGAACTGATTTCAAAAGCAAAGGAAAGTAAAAACAAACAAAAGGGGAATACATCAACTAAAAAGCTTTTGCACAACAAAAACCACCAACAAAATGAAAAGGCAACCTGCTCAGCGGGAGAAAATATTTGCAAATCCTATATATGATGAGAGACTAAAATCCAAAATATATTTAAAAACTCACAATGTAAAAACAAACAAAACAAAAAACTCCAAACAATCTGATTTTAAAATAGGCAGAAGATCTTAACAGACATTTTCACAAAGAACACATAAAGATGGTCAAAAGACCCATGAAAAGATGTTCAACATCACTAAACATCAGGGAAATACAAATAAAAATCACATGGGATATCACCTCACACCTGTTACAATGACTTAAGTAAAGAAAGCACAAATTTGGTGAGAGTGTGGAGAAAAGGGTTCCTTTGTCCACCTTTGGTAGAAACAATTGTTTACAGTAACCACTGAAAACAGTGTGGAGTTTCCTCAAAACAGTAAAAATAGAACTACCATGTGACTCAGGAATTCTACTTCAGGGTCAGTCAGTCAGTTCAGTCATTTCGGTCGCTCAGTCATGTCCGACTCTGCAACCTCATGAATAGCAGCACACCAGGCCTCCTTGTCCCACCAACTCCTGGAGTTCACACAAACTCATGTCCATCAAGTCCGTGATGCCATCCAGCCATCCCATCCTCTGTTGTCCCCTTCTCCTTCTGCCCCCAATCACTCTCAGCATCAGAGTCTTTTCCAATGAGTCAACTCTTCGTATGAGGTGGCCAAAGTACTGTAGTTTCAGCCTCAGCATCAGTCCTTCCAATGAACACCCAGGACTGGTCTCCTTTAGGATGGACTGGGTGGATCTCCTTGCAGTCCAAGGGACTCTCAAGAGTCTTCTCCAGCACCATGTACAAAAGCATCAATTCTTCAATGCTCAGCTTTCTTCACAGCCCAACTCTCACATCCATACATGACCACTGAAAAAACCATAGACTTGACTAGATGGACATCTGTGGACAAAGTAATATCTCTGGTTTTTAATATGCTATCTAGGTTGGTCATAACTTTCCTTCCAAGGAGTAAGCGTCTTTTAATTTCATGGCTGCAGTCACCATCTGCAGTGATTTTGGAGCCCCCAAAAATAAAGTCTGACACTGTTTCCACTGTTTCCCCATGTATTTCCCATGAAGTGATGGGACCAGATGCCATGATCTTCATTTTCTGAATGTTGAGCTTTAAGCCAACTTTTTCACTCTCCTCTTTCACTTTCATCAAGAGGCTTTTAAGCATATAAGTATGAAAATTTTAATTCTTTTTAATAATTCTTTTCTGTACTGTATTGATCTTTCTGTACTGTATTTATTATTATTCATAATAAAATCACTTTTATTGGCTTGAAAGTGACCATCTAATTTCCAGATAGAAAGACTACAACTTCATGTTCCAAAACCAAAATTTACTTGATTCCATCAAACATACCATTCGTACTCTGATTGTTTCATCGATATTTAGTATTTCCTTGTTAAATCCCTCCTCCATCTCCATTGTTTAAAATTTTGTCTTCAAATCCCAGGTATAAAATGCAGTTTGTAATTAAAATTTTGAAATGTAAGGGGGAAATATGTTTTTACTAATGAAAAAAAAGCACGGCTGCCACAAATGAAAAAAAAAAAAAAAAACCACACACCAAAGATAACATGATAGTAAATGATGGATAGAATTTTGTCTTTTTAAATGTGTGAGACAAGGAGTTAAAAGGAACAACATACAAGGAATGTAAAAGTTTAAAGTTTTTTAAAAAAATAAAATAGAAAAACAGACAAAAAGTGTTAACAAAAATTGAAATCTGAGGAACTGCCAAGCTCAGTAAATCTCAAAACACACCCCTGACCTTACCGTGTCAGAAGACAAAGAGCATTTTGAATGACTTTCAACCACTGATATTATGGAACAGTTTATAAATGGTCACATGCCTTACCAGATATGAAATGTTCCCCTTTCCCAATAGAAACCAGCAACTACCTTTAAGTGGAAGTATTAAGCACAGCTCTTTTCTTTTCTTTCTTTTTTTTTTTTTTTTCCGGCTTTCAACTATATGCTAGGGACTTGATTGGATAATTGCAGGAACATGGGTTGTATGGAGGAGCCATCTTACCCATCCAATTAGATTTCTCCCAGTTAATCCAATGATCTAAGATGCTGGGGGCTGAGAAGGCACCTTCACAGAGAGACTGGTGACAAACCCATGTTATATAGTACTTATCCACAATGGACATGTATGAAACACTTGAAAATGAAAGACTTCACCTGATGATGGTTTGGTCAAGAGGAGAGAAGTCTCCTCCTCAGCTATCATCCATGTCATACCAAGGTTTCCCACTTCCAGAGCCTGAGAATTCCCAGCACCTTTGCTGGAAGCACAACTCCCCTGGTGCATCGCGGACACCTGGCAAGGGGACCAGGGGTATGGACTTTCCATGGCACCGGGGGCTTCCACTGTCAGCACGGACCGGGGAAATCTACGCTTCATATCCTCACTCTGTGCTGCTTTAATCACAGCTTCATGGATGGACAGATGAGGCTTAAAAAAATAAAATAGAACCCACGTGTCTCAAGTGTACAGTTCAGTAAGTTTTGACACATGTGTATATATATACCCAGAAAAGCATTAGCTGAATTAAGACAAAGACATACAGACTGCTCCCCAAGCTGGCTTCATGCCCCTGGTCACCCACGCTTCCCACCCAACCCCAGGCAACCATTATTTGCTTTCTTCAGAAATGGCATAGTTCTGTATCTGGCTACTTTCCTCAGCATGAATGTTTTGAGATTTATATGTAACCTATGAGGGGAGCTCTGCTGAGGTCCTCCATCTAGGCCAGTGGCTTGAAAGAATCCATCTGATATCCAGATAGAAAGACTACACGTTCATGTTCCAAAACCAAAATTTAATCGACTCCATCAAACATACTGTTTCTATTCTGATTGTTTGATTAATGTTTAGTATTTTCGTATTAAATCCCTCCTCCATTTCTACTGTTTAAAATTCTGTCTTCAATTCTCAGGTACAATAAATGTGGTATGTAATTTCAATTTTGAAATTTAAGGAAAAACGTTCCTGCTTTACTAAAGGAAAAAAAGCACACCTGCCATTAATGAAAAAAAAACCACACACACAACAGAAATGAAGTGATAGCAATTGATGGACAGAAGCATGTGTTTTCCACTCTATAAGACAAGGAGTTAAAAGCAACCACATAAAAAGAATATAAAAACCTTTTAAAATAAAATAGGAAATCAGACAGAGTGTGTGACAAAAATTCACATCGGAGGAACTGCCATGCTCAGTAAATCTCAAAACACACCCCTGACCTTAGTGAAACCTAAGACAAAGAGCGTTTAAATGACGTTCAACCGTTGCTATTATGGAAAGGTTTTTCAATGGTAGCATGCCTTATGTGGTATGAAAGGCACCTTTTTAACTAGGAGCTCGAGCCTTGATTGCATAATTGCAGTAACGTGAAACCCATGGAGGAGCTACCATACCCATCCAATCTTACCCCAGATGGAGCTAAGCGTTCTTGAATTAATCCAATGAACTCAGGTGCTAGAGACTGAGGAAGCTCCTTCAGGGAGAGACACATGACAAACCCATGGTATATGGTACTTACCCATCATGTACTTGTATGAAACACTTGAAAATCAAAGATTTCACCTGATGATGGTTTGTTTAAGAGGCGGGAAGGCTTCTTCTCAGCTATCACACATTTAGTAAAATGGTTTCCCACTTCCAGAGCCTGAGAATTCCTGGCACCCTTGCAGGAAGCACAAATGCCCTGGTACATCACAGACACCCTGCATGGGGGACCAGGGGTATGAACTTTCCAAGGCACCAGGGGCTTCAACTGTCAGCACTGACTGGGGAAGTCTATGCTTCATATCCTTCACTCTGTGCTGTGTTGAAAAACAGCACCATGGATGCACAGAGGTTTAAAAAAAAAAAAAAAAGTCTAAAATGTGCAATTCAGTAAGGTCTCACACATGTGTAAATCCAGAAAAGCATCAGTGGAATTAAGAGTAAGACATAGAGACTGCTCCCCAAGTTTGCTTCATGCTCCTGGTCACCCACGCCTCCCACCCATCCCCAGGCAACCACTAATCTGCTTTATTCAGAAATGACATTGTTCTGAATCTGGATGTTTTTCCTCAGCATGGATATTTTGAGGTTTATAAGAAACCTATGAATTGGGCACGGCTGAGTTCCTCCAACTAGGCAGGTGGCAGCCCACCACCCAGCAGAGGGACCCCAGGGAGGGATTGCCTATGGGGATGAATGGCTTGGTAAGGAATCAGCAGAAGAGGGAGAGAGCGAGATAGCCACCTTCCCTACTAGGAATCAGACTGCCCCCACAACAGAATCACACTGGGATTCGAACATGGCTAAAGGAAGATGGGATCAGAGTCACTTTGTCAGGACTCAAGTGAGTGGGCACTAAGACAGTAAACGATGCCAAGTTGGCAAACATACAACAGGGAGAGAGGGAAGCTCCAGGTAAATCCCGAGATGGACTACAGAAGCCTTTTGCAGATTCCCTGAGATTGATCCTGAAAGTGCAGAGAGAGCAATGATCTCAAAAGAGAGATTTCTCACTCAGTCGGATCGAGACTTCTGCAGTAAGCTACTAAAAGAGGCGTTTGGACAAATCTTCTTAGATAACCTGCTGCAACTGGCTCAGACACTTTTATAATGCCAGGAAGGAAGAGGAGAAGAGGCAGAAAAAGAGCAGGCAAGACAGAAGTCCCAGCAATGGCTGTCAGATACACTCTGAAACAGCCAGAGAAAAGTGCCCATAGGGACCCAGGCAGAAAGGAACAGCCTTGCTGTTATGTAGAAAGTGGGGACACCTGCGAGAATTGCTCTCAGGCATCTAAGCCACCACTGTCTCCATGCCCAGTCTGCAGACGTCCACACTGGAGAACCCTGTTCCCTGAGGCCTAGGCCCCAGGGTCAGACTCTCAAGGCAATCAGGACTGAAGGTGCCTGGGGATCCCCACAGAAGCACCTGTGCTAATTCCACCCGAGGAACCCTGGGTCATGACAACTGTGAGGCCAGTCGATCTCCTCTTAGACCACAGAGCAACTTACTCTGTATTTACTGAAGCCCTGACCCACTCTCTCCCCAATCCGCTTCAATAACAGAAGTGTCTGCATGACCCAAACATTATTATTTCAGTTGTGCTCCAAACTCCAATATCTACTATCACAGAAAATATTACTTCTGCATTAAAACACAATGTGAACTTGAAAGTGACGATCCCTGTTTCAGAGAGACCTCCCGCCATAGGTAGCATGGGTAAAGACCACCCGTCTAGTCCGCAGATCACATTCTAGCACGTGGTCCATGTCCAAGTCACCTTGTTTCGCTCACAGTGCCTCAGCCGCTCTTGGGGAAATGTTCCTTATCCTTCAGGGCATGAAGTTAAGTGAATGGGAACTCTCTTCTTCACCGCAGCAAACAGAGGCCAACAGAGCCATTGAGGGGTGCCTTACAACTATGAGGGAGGCCTGGGGTTTCTTGTGTCACCCAGCCGTAAACCACCCAGAGATGTGGAAGCCTAGGCACACTGTGTGCAGGCTTTGAAAGCTCCTTGCTTAATCGATCACAGTCCATTTGGAAAATTGTGGCCCTGTTAGGAGGGGGAAACACCAGGCCCGGGGCATGGGCAGAGTCTTAGGGCATCTTAGGGTAGGGCTTAACCACACACACAGGTTTGGCATTGGGGATTAGAGAGCCAAGAACCCCAGAACATCTCCACTTTCCTGGATTTGATGACTGGNATTTGGAAAATTGTGGCCCTGTTAGGAGGGGGAAACACCAGGCCCGGGGCATGGGCAGAGTCTTAGGGCATCTTAGGGTAGGGCTTAACCACACACACAGGTTTGGCATTTGGGATTAGAGAGCCAAGAACCCCAGAACATCTCCACTTTCCTGGATTTGATGACTGGGGCTGTCCACATAAATATACACATATCCACACTACCATCAGAAGAAGGGACAGTAGGGCATGGGGTCAAAGAGGAGTGCATATGGGGTGGTGATAAATGAAAAGAAGCAAGGTGATGATCACAGACTGGACCTCACACTGTCTTTGAAGCAGTAACGGACGATGACTCCACCAGAGGCGTCACCCAGTCTCTCCCAGGGGTTTCAGGCTGTGGACTCACCTAGGACACCAGCTGCTTCATTCAGGGGCGGGCCACAAGGGCCNCTCCAGGGATGTTAGGGGAGGAACTGGCTCCAGCGCCTGAGCTGCTGCAAAAGCTGGGTGGCTGGGGTCTCTAGAACCACAGCTGGATAACACTGGAGCCACAGCTGATTGCAAAGCACCAAGAGGCTCCAGAGCCCAGGCAGTGCCCTGGGCGAGGTGGGCTTAAGCCTGGGGACTGAGGCTGTAGAAGGAGCGCTGGCACAGGATTACCGGGTGATTCAGGCTCTGAAGGAGGAAGAGAGCTGTTTCTTGCACGTTCTCTGGGTGTACAACTGGAGCCTGGAGGTCCTTTTCCTCACCTCTCAGCTTAAGTGAGAGCCAGGGCACGTGCATGCTGTGGCTCTGGGTTTGGAGCTGGTGTGCTGACTTGATGCAGACCTTGAACGTGAATGGGAGCTGGGCTTTGAGCTTGCTCTGACTGTGGAGCTGTGGCAGGGATTAGGGGTGCTGATGGCGTGAGATCTGGGGATGTGTCCAGAGCTTCTTCTCCAGCGGGTGCTGGATTTCCCAGAAGAGAAAGCACTGTCAGTAAGACTGCTTGTCCATGGATCCCAAAGACAGGAACGTACTCGCTACTTAGCCCTGAACTCTCAACCAAGATGCCACCTGCCCCAAGGAAGTCCTCCCAGGCTTCAGTCCAGGGGAATGGTGACCTGAGCCTCCTCAATGCTCCTGGCCTAGTTCCAGCTTCAGGAGGCTCTGCTCTGTGTGGCCCAGCCCCCTCCCTTCCTTATCCGTCCCTGTCCTCTTCACCCACCCCGAGTCCTCCTCACCATGCCCCTCTGCCTCCGTGGGCTCCAGGCTCTTCAGCTGCTCCAGGAGATGGCGGGCTCTCTGTTCCAGGTCTGAGCCGGGCATGTTGAGCTCTACGTAAGTGAGGAGCATCTTCAGGCAGGGAAATTCTGTGGACTGCTGGAAATCCTCAGGGTAAAGGTGCAGCCAGGTGCCCAGGATGGAGTCCATGGCTCTGGGGGGAGTCATATGGGCAGCAGAGTCAGGCACCTGGCCTTCCCACTACACTGCACTCCAGGGCCGCCCTGCGGGGACCTGGGCCTCTGCGCCTTCTGCCGTGCCCATCCAGGGGTCAGTTCTCCTCCACGGTCCATGTCAACAGGCAGAGGAGGCCTGGACACAGGGGAGGGGCTGCCAACGAGCCTGCTCAAGTGGCAGCCCTGGATCCATGGTGTGACCATCTGTCCGCTTCCTGTGGGCAGCCTGGCACGGCGCACTGTCCCTCTCCCTGCCCCTCCCCCTGGTGTCACCACTGCGAGGGCAGGCAGGGTGTCTACTCTGGTCACTGCATCTCTTGAACACATACGGGTCCAGGAGTATCTGTCCAAGGAGGGCACACACAGACTCTGTCATCTGCCCAGGCTTCCTGCCGGCCTCCTATCACCCCACATTTACCTCATCCCACATATACAGGCCGCCGCGCCCACTAGGGACGCACCTGCGTCTCCTCCCGCCACTGACACTCTTTCTTCACCAGCGAGGGCTCAGATGTGCCCTGAGGGTCACTGGGTCCACTGAGCACCAGCTGGTCACCCCCTCCGAGGTTCCACCAGACAGTGAGCTGGATGATCTCCACACTTTGTGTTCTGGGTCCCAGGATCGGGGGTAGATGCAGGACTGGGATGGACAGGGTACGGGTGTGGACTCACACGGGCGCACTCTGACCTCGGATTCTCAGATGCTCCTCAGAGCAACCCAGACCCTACCACAGCTCTCTTGGCCTCCTTTCCTCTCTTCCAGGAGAAGCGCCCCAGACCTTGGCCCCCAGCTATGTGGGATCCAGGATTCTGCCAGCCCTGCCCAACCAGCAGCCCCATTACTCCAGGCACTTCTCTGGGATCGGGAGTCACTCCCTCTTGAGTCACAATCCACTCACATTTTCAGCTGGTGCAGGGCTCCACCATCCTCATCACAGTAAGGGAGGATGCATCCGTACCTACAGGAGGCCAGGAGGCGTCACATGGACAGTACTGCAGACACGCCTCGATGGGACGGCTAGTGTGACAGGGTCCCCTCGCTCCCACAAACCCCACCCAGGAAAAATGAAGCCCTGGGGGACAGGACTGCTGTCTGCTCGATGCATTACATGATGTTTCTTCCTCGAAAAGTGCCTGCACCTCGTGTGCCTTCCTCCATATTTCAAGAACATATGAGCCCAACCAGCCCCAGCCGAGTGCCCGGGGCACCACTCATCACTTCCAGGGACCCTTGCTCTCACTCACCCAGGACAGGGCACCACTTACACCTCACCTTGCGGGTGGGAAAATACTTTGGGCCCAAGTCAAAGGCAAAGAGACAACGGAGACACATGCGTCCTCCAGGGGAGGAGGAACGTGATGTCTCAGCACAACCAAAGCCATTCCAGGGGTCCAGGTTCACAGAGAGCACTTTCCAGCACACACCCACTTAGTCCCCCCTCGGGGCCGCTCCTCCCTTTCACCTCAAGTACAGAGTGGGGCCAACTCAGGCTCACAGAGGTGGAGAGACATTCCCATGACTCACAGCTGGACGGTGGCCAGGTCTCCCCAAGTACCCATGGGGGAGGGGAAGGGCTCACCTGGTGAAGAGAAGGTCCAGCACCTGCTGGGGGCTGCCAAAAGCCCTGTAGGTGCCGAGGAATGTAGGGAGGTAGGCAGGGTCACCGCCCAGGAGAGCAGGCACCAGCTTGCCCACCAATGCCTCCAGTCTGCGTCTCTGGACGCTCCACACCCTGCACGTCTCATTTTTGTCCCCTGGGGACACACTTTCCCCCTAGGGTGGAACACAGCAGAGACCCGAGTCAGAGGCGGCACCAAAGACTCCAGGAAGGCACGTGCTGGAGCTCAGACTCAGTCCCCAAGCCTGCTGGACTCATGACAGGAGGAGGGGCAGCAGTACCCTCCGCAGAATAAGCGTCCTGGCATCACGAGTGAACTGGCGCTGGGCCGTGGTTAAGTGTGTTAGCGTCTCGGGGCAGTGTGTATGGACAGCTCCCCGTGTGTTACCTGCATCGTGCCTGTGGTGGTGACCACAACCTCCCATTCTGGGGATGAGACCTGGGGTGAGAGGGGCTGAACCTGGGTGAGAGGCATCAGGATTCTCAGGCCCACATGGATACAGGGATGCAGTTACTACAGGATACACCGTAGAACCAAGCGGAGAGGCTCCTTGGGGAACATGAAGTGAAATCCCATCACAGTTTCCTTCTGAGATTTCCACATGGAGGTGAACACTGAGTTTGCATCTGGACAAGTAGGGCCTGGCCCGCGAGGGCACCTCACGGAGCTGACATCCCAGAATCCTTTCGGAGCAGGACTCTAGGAGGGACCCAGGGAAGGGCCAGGATGGCTCTGGGATTCGGAACCTCCTGGATGGAGGATCGCCTCCCGGCTGGCACTCACCCTGTGCCCGCCCTGGGCTCTGTTGCTGGTGTGGGGCTCCGGCCCCTCGTGCAGGGAGATGGAACAGGGTGCTCCGTGGACCGGCTCCTGTCTGCAGTCCCGTGAGGAGCCCTGTGAACAAGTGCCCAGCAGCCAGGCAGAAAGTCTCAGGGCACCGGCCAGCTGTATCTGGTGCCTCTCAGACCCCTGGACATCTCCCCTCTAGACACACGCCCACCACTCTCCCCACCGACCTCCACCGAGGATGCCGACACCTGACCACCTGAGGGCCTTGAGTCCACACTGGCACAGAGAAGAGCACCTCAGGGATGCTGTTTCCCCACTGCCAGCCTGTCCTCAGGTGTGACCGTGACAGGACCACCAGGTCACCACGGGCCCACCAACCTGTTCCTGCCCGAGGGAGAACCTCCCCTCAAGTTCCACTTCCCCCACATGGAGATGAGGGCAGCTGGCACTGCCCTGGGAGGGCTCCCAGTGGCGGCCAGGCCTGGGCTGGCCAGCTCTAGGTTGCCTGGGGTTACCTTAGGTGACCTCCTGGTAAAGGACCAGAGGCATCCAGGTTGAGCACTGAACCGCCTGAAACATCTGACAAACCTCTCTCTCCAGGGTTTCCTGAAGCAGAAACCTTGGTCAGTCGAGACACAGCAGGAGAACATCTTTCTGGATGAAGTCTCTCCAGCTGAGTGAGCCCAACTGGCCGTGGCTCTGTTGCTAGGAGGTGGGTGGCTGGTGACAGGGTTCCGAGTTCTGTTAGGGTCTGCGATCAAGGAAGTGACTTCGCCTCCGGGGGCCCCTTGCTTGAATTGATAGGTGACACCTCTGCACATAGCCTTCGGGATTTTGACCGCTCATCCCTCATCCCCACAGCCCCGGGGCTCGCACAGTTGCTCCACACAGCCCTCCACACAGCTCCCGGGCAGGGCCATGGCTACACCACACACACAGGCTTGGTTTTGGGATTAGAGAGCCAAGAACCCCAGAACATCTCCACTTACATGGGTTTGATGTCTGCAGGTGCCCACACAAACATACACAACATCCACACTAACATCAGAAGAAGTGACAGGAGGGCATGGGGTCAAAGAGGAGTGGATCTGGGGTGGTGACAAATGAAAAAGAAGCAAGGCGATGACCACAGACTGGACCTCACACTGTCTTTGGAGCAGGAACGGACCGGGACTCCGCCGGAGGCCTCGGCCGGCCTCTCCCAGGGCTTTCAGGCTGTGGACTCACCTAGGACACGAGCTGCTTCATTCAGGGGCCAACAAGGGCCACAAGGGCCTCCTCAGAGGCTTCTTCCCCAGAGTGAGGGACCAGGAGGGGGGAATGTGTGGCAGAGAGGACACGGCAACACAGACGAAGAAGGGGACGTGGAAACACGAAAGGGACACTTCAGCCACAGGCGACTACACAGAACTCAGTCACCGCCCACAGTCCGCTCCTACAGCAACACCCACAAAAAGCACACGCAGAAAGTCCCAAGCCCCTAGACAAGTGTCCAGAGCAGCACTGTACACAAGAGCCCACATGTGAACAGAGTGCTGATGTCCATCAACAGATGAGGGAGAGGCCAGTGCAGTGCCTTCCCAGACTGCAGGATTCAGTTCAGTCGCTCAGTCATGTCCAACTTTGCGACCCCATGAACTGCAGCAAGCCAGGCCTCCTTGTCCATCACCAATTCCAGGAGTTCAACCAAACTCAAATGGGCATCTAATCGGTGATGCCACCCAGCCATCTCATCCTGCCAGCCCCTTCCCTCCTGTCCTCAACCCTCCCAGCATCAGGGTCTTTTCCAATGAGTCAACTCTTCGCATGAGGTGACCAAAGTATTCGAGTTTCAGCCTCAGCACCAGTCCTTCCAAACACCCAGGACTGGTCTTCTTTAGAATGGACAGGTTTGATCTCCTGGCAGTCCAAGGGACTCATAGAGTCTTCTCCAACACCACAGTTCAAAAGCATTAATGCTTCCGTGCTGAGCTTTCTTCACAGTCCAACACTCGCAACCATACGTGATCACTGGAAAAACCATAGCCTTGACTAGACGGACCATTGTGGACAAAGAAATGTCTCTGCTTTTGAATATGCTATCTAGATTGTTCATAACTTTCCTTCCAAGGAGTAAGTGTCTTTTAATTACATGGCTGCAATCACCATCTTCAGTGATTTTGGAGCCCAAAATAATAGTTGGCGTCAAATATGATGCAGATGCTCTGATGGGGTCGTGTAATATAGTGAATGTTCTCCATGTCGCTCACACATACAACTGAGAAAGTCATAGAATTCCATTCCTAAGTTTACTTTATTTCATAGAAAAAATAAGTTTGTACATATAATTTAAAACACACACACACACACACATATGAAGAGAAGGAATTATCAGGGTGAAGAGACAGGCTCCAGGCCTGGTGGCGGCATGGGGGCAGTACACCATCTGCCGGGCAAGACAAGGCTCGCTGATGGTCTGAGACCGGCTCCAGGGATGTTAGGGGAGGAACTGGCTCCAGCGCCTGAGCTGCTGCAAAAGCTGGGTGGCTGGGGTCTCTAGAACCACAGCTGGATAACACTGGAGCCACAGCTGATTGCAAAGCACCAAGANCTGGGATCGGGAGTCACTCCCTCTTGAGTCACAATCCACTCACATTTTCAGCTGGTGCAGGGGTCCACCATCCTCATCGCAGTGAGGGAGGATGCATCCGTACCTACAGGAGGCATCACATGGACAGTACTGCAGACACGCCTTGATGGGACGGCCAGTGTGACAGGGTCCACCTACTCCCACAAACTGGAATCCAGACAACTGAAGCCCTGGGGGGCAGGACTGCTGTCTGCTCGATGCATTACATGATGCTTCTTCCTAGAAACGTGACTGAACCTCGTGCACCTTCCTGTGTAATTCAAGAACATATGAGCCCAACCAACCCCATCCGAGCGCCTGGGGCACCACTGGTCACTCTCAGGGACCCTTGCTCTCACTCACCCAGGACAGGGCACCACTTACACCTCACCTTGCAGGTAGGAAAATGCTTTAGGCCCACGTCAAAGGCAAAGAGACAACGGAGACAGAGGCTTCGTCGAGGGGAGGAGGAACATGATGTCTCAGCACAAGCACAGCCATTCCAGGGGTCCAGGCTCACAGAGAGCACTTGCCAGCACACACCTACTTAGGCCCCCTACAGGGCTGCTCCTCTCTTTCCCCTCCAGTACAAAGCGGGGCCAACTGGGGCTCACAGAGGTGGAGACACATTCCTACAACTCACAGCTGGACAGTGGTCAGGTTTCCTCAAGTACCCAGTGCGGGAGGGGAAGTGCTCACCTCGTGAAGAGAAGGTCCAGCACCTGCTGGGGGGTGCCAAAAGCCCTGTAGGTGCCCAGAAATGTGGGGACGTAGGCAGGGTCACCGCCCAGGAAGGCAGGCACCAGCTTGCCCACCAACATCTCCAGTCTGCGTCTCTGGATGCTCCACACCCTGCACGTCTCATTTCCGTCCCCTGTGGACACTCTTTCCCCCTAGGGTGGAACACAGCAGAGACCCGAGTCAGAGGCGGCACCAAAGACTCCAGGGAGGCACGTGCTAGAGCTCAGACTCAGTCCCCAAGGCTGCTGGACTCATGACAGGAGGAGGGGCAGCAGTACCCTCCACAGAATAAGCGTCCTGGCATCACGAGTTAACTGGAGCTGGGCCGTAGTTAAGTGTGTTAGCGTCTCGGGGCAGTTTGTATTGGACAGGTCCCTGTGTGTTACCTGCATCGTGCCTGTGGTGGTGACCACAACAGCCCATTCTGGGGATGGGAACTGGGGTGAGGGGCTGAACCTGGGTGAGAGGCATCTGGATTCTCAGGCCCAAATGGATTCAGGGAAGCAGTTATTACACGATGCACTGTAGAACCATGCGGAGAGGCTCCTTGGGGAACATGAAGTGAAATCCTATCACAATCTCCTTCTGAGATTTCCACATGGAGATGAACAGTGATTCTGCATCTGGACAAGTAGGGCCTGGCCCCCGAAGGCGCCTCACAGAGATGACAGTCCCAGAAACCTTTGGGAGCAGGACTCTAGGAGGGACCCAGGGAAGGGCCAGGATGGATCTGGAACCGGAACCTCCTGGATGTAGGATCGCCTTCTGGCTGGCACTCACCCTGTGCCCACCCTGGGCTCTTGTTCCTGGTGTGGGGCTCCGGCCCTTCGTGCAGGGTGATGGAGCAGGGTGCTCCGTGGGCCGGCTCTTGTCTGCATTCCCGTGAGGAGCCCTGTGAACAAGTGCCCGGCAGCCAGGCAAAAAGTCTAGGGCACCAGCCAGTTGTCTCTGGTGCCTCTCAGACCCCAGACATCTCCCCTTCAGACACACGCCCACCACTCTCCCTACTGACCTCCACAAGGATGCAGACACCTGCCCACCTGAGGGCCTTGGATCCACACTGGGACAAAGCAAAGCGCCTCAGGGATGCTGTTTCCCCACTGCCTGCCTGACCTCAGGTGTGACCGTGACAGGACCACCAGGTCAGCACAGGCCCACCAACCTGTTCCTGCCCAGAGGGAGAACCTCCCCTCAAGGTCCACTTCCCCCAACATGGAGATGACGGCAGCTGGCGCTGCCCAGGGAGGGCTCCCAGTGGCGGCCAGGCCTGGTGTGGCCAGCTCTAGGTTGCCTGGGGTTACCTTAGGTGACTTCCTGGTAAAGGACCAGCGCCATCTGGGTTGAGTGCTGAACCGCCTGAGACATCTGCAAAACCTCTCCCTCAAGGCTTTCCTAAAGCAGAAGCCCTGGTCAGTTGAGACACAACTGGAGAACATCCTTCTGGATGAAGTCTCTCCTGCCGAGTGAGCCCAACTGCCTGTGACGCTGTTGCCAGGAGGTGGATGGCTGGTTAGGGTCTGCCCTCAAGGATGTGACTTCGCCTCCCTTGCTTGAACTGACAGTTGACAACTCTGCACATAGCCTTCGGGATCCTGACCGCTCATCCCTCATCCCCACAGCCCTGGGTCTCACACAATTGTTCCACACAGCCCTCCACACAGCTCCTGGGCAGAATCAGTGTGCAGCTCTGAGGAGACAGACCTGGGTCCAGTCTCACTCCTGTTTCCTACCTGTTCTCAATCCTGGATGAATCATTGTGTCTCTCAAAGCCTGTCCGGGTCCCCAGCTGCACACTGGGGATGATGCCCGCATGGACTTTAGGGAGGTCCTCAGACACCGGTGGGACAAGACCCGGAAAATGTGGGAGTCTGTGTCTCAGGCAGCAGTGCCTCCAGCCCCTGTGAATTCTTCTTACCTTCCTCACGTCTGTCCCTCTTTTGTTCCCACCCCGCAGTCCTTTTCATATTCACTGTGCTCGGGTGTGTGTGAGTACCTGCCCTCGCTCTCTAGAGGCCAGAGAAACACTGCCCCTAAATAGGGAGGGATAGAAAGCGATTTCTAGGATAAGGCTTCCTAATTGCTAGTGGATTAAAACCTGAATAAAAGAACTGAAACCATAAAACTCCTAGAAAAACTGATGCCGTATTCCTGTACATCAGTCTTGGCAATGAAGTTTGGATGCAATTCCAAAAGCAAAAGTAGTGAAAGGAAAAGTGGACATGTAAGACCACATCAAACTCAAAAGCCTCTGCATGGGGAAAACCATCAATAAAATGAAACCTGAAGTAGGAAATGGAGAAAATATTGGCAATTCTCATGTCTAATAATGGTTCATATCCAAAATATATAAGAAACGCACATAATTTAAAAGCAAAGAAGCACACAAAAGTAATCCCATTGAGAAATTGCTGTAAGTTCTGATTTGTCTGAGAAGGTCTTACAAATAACTCAGAAACGAAGAGAAACAAAACACAAATGAGAAAAGGAAAGATGGAACCATGTTAAATCAGAGTTCCAAAAAATAGCAAAGAGAGATTAAGAAACCTTAAGGGGAAAATGCAAAGAAACAGAGGAAAGCAATAGAAGGGAAAGACCTGAGATCTATTCAAGATAACTAGAGATACTAAGATACTAAGATAACTAGAGATGCCAAGGCGGGCACAATAAAGGACAGATATGGTGTGGACCTAACAGAAGGAGAAGGTATCAAGAACAGGCAAGAATACAGAGAAGAATTTTACAAAAAAAAGACATTAATGACCTGGACAACTACATGGGATGATCACTCACTAGAGCCAGACATGCTTAAGTATGAAGTCAGGTGGGTCTTAGGAAGCATTACTACAAATAAAGCTTCTGAAGGGGATAGATCCTTCCACTGAGGGTTTAACATGATGCTGTTAAAGTGCTGCACTCAATATGCTAGCAAATTTGGAAAACTCAGCAGTAGCCAAACAGCTAGAAAAGTTCAGGTTTAATTCCAATCCCACAAAAGGCAATGCAAAAGAATCTTCAAAGTACCACTTAACTGTGCTCATTTCACAGGCTAGAAAGTTAATGTTCAAAATTCTTCCAGCTAGGTCAACATTAAATGAACCAAGAAATTCCAGATGAACAACATGGCTTTCAAAGGCAGAGGAACAAGAGATCAAATTGCCAACATCCACTGGATCATAGAAAAGCAGGTAATTCCAGAGAAACACCTACTTCTGCTTCAATGACTACACAAAATAAATCCTTTGACTCTGTCAGTCAAATTCTCTCAGTCGTTTCCAAGTCTTTGGAGAACATGAATTATACAGTCCATGCATTCTCCAGGCCAGAACACTGGAGTGGGTAGCCTTACCCTTCTCTGGGAGATTGTCCCAAGCCAGGGATCAAACCCATGTCCCCTACATTGCAGGCAGATTTTTACCAGCTGAGCCACCAGGAAAGCCTGGTGGATAACAACAAACTGTGTGAAATTCTTAAAAAGATGGGAATCGCAGAAAACATTACCTGCCTCATGAGAAAACTGTATACAGGTCAAGAAGCAACAGTTAGAACTGAACATGGAACAACAAACTGCATGAAAATTGGGAAAGGAGAACATCAAGGCTTGTATTGTCACTCTGCTTATTTAACTTTGAGGCACAGTACGTCATGCAAACTGCTGGGCTGGATGAAGCACAAGGTGGAATCAAGATTGCCTGGAGAAATATCAACAACCTTATATATGCAGATAACACTGCTCTAATGGCAGATAGTGTGATCACTCACCTAGAGCCAGACATCTTGGGATGCGAAGTCACGTGGGCCTTAGGAAACATCAGTACGAACAAAGCTAGTGGAGGTGATGGAATTCCAAGGGAGCTATTTCAAATTCTAAAACATGATGCTGTGAAAGTGCTACACTCAATATGCCAGCAAATTTGGAAAACTCAGCAGAGGACTGGAAAAGGTCAGTTTTCATTCCAGTTCCAAAGAAAGGCAATGCCAAAGAATGCTCAAACTACCGCACAATTGCACTCATCTCACACGCTAGCAAAGTAATGCTTCAAATTCTCCAAGCCAGGCTTCAACAGTATGTGAACTGTGAGTTTCTAGATGTTCAACCTGGATTTAGAAAAGCCAGAGGGATCACACTGCCAACATCCATTGGATCATGGAAAAAGCAAGAGAGTTCCAGAAAAAAACATCTATTTCTCCTTTATTGACTATGCCAAAGTCTTTGACTGTGTGGATCACAAGAAACTGTGGGAAATTCTTCAAGATATGGGAATACCAGACCACCTGACCTGCCTCTTGAGAAACCTGTATGCAGGTCAGGAAGCAAGAGTAGAATATTGTAACATTACAGCAATCCTTCAATCTTTAGCTTCTAACTATTTTAATTATTCCTAAGCCCTAAATTTAGCAGACTCTTTTTGCCATAAACACTTTTCTCACAAATAGGCTTCAGACAGGAATCCCTCCCATGGTCTCAAGCTGCAGCCTCCATGCTCACCCTGGAACACTCTTTTGTAAAAGTCCTTGAACAAATGTCAGTGATTAACTTTATGAATTATTCTTTGAGCACAGCTGCAGAAGGCTTTATGCCTTCTCATGCTCCTCTCAAAAACAATAAGCACCTTAATATTCTCTTCAGTCAATTCAGCCAAGCAAAGGAAAAAACAAGTCAGAATCACAAAGCCTAACTCCTTCATTCCAGGTCCATGCCTACGGAACAAAGGGAGGGGGTTTAGGGCCATGCCTCTACTTTGTCAGTAACGCCTAATGTGGCTCCCAACAGGGCTGGAAGAAGTACAAGCTGAAATCAAGATTGCCGAGAGAAATATCAATGACCTAAGATACACAGATGACACCACCCTTATGGCAGAAAGTGAAGAAGAACTTAAGAGCCTCTTGATGAAACTGAAAAAGAGAGTGAAAAAGTTGGCTTAAAGATGACCATTCAGAAAATTATGACCATGGCATCTGGTCCCATCACTTCATGGCAAATAGATGGAAACCAGTGGAAACAGTGGTTGACTTCATTTTGGGGGCTCTAAAATCACTGCAGATGGTGACTGCAGCCATGAAGTTAAAAGACGCTTACTCCTTGGAAGGAATGTTATGACCAACCTAGATAGCATATTACAAAGCAGAGACATTATTTTGTCAACAAAGGTCTGTCTAGTCAAAGCTACGGTTTTTCCAGTAGTCAGGTATGGATGTGAGAGTTGGACTCTAAAGAAAGCTGAGCCCAGAAGAATTAATGCTTTTGAATTGTGGTGTTGGAGAAGACTCTTGACAGTCCCTTGGACTGCAAGGAGATCCAACCAGTCCATCCTAAAGGAGATCAGTACTGGGTGTTCATTGGAAGGACTGATATTGAAGCTGNAGTGCCTCCAGCCCCTGTGAATTCTTCTTACCTTCCTCACGTCTGTCCCTCTTTTGTTCCCACCCCGCAGTCCTTTTCATATTCACTGTGCTCGGGTGTGTGTGAGTACCTGCCCTCGCTCTCTAGAGGCCAGAGAAACACTGCCCCTAAATAGGGAGGGATAGAAAGCGATTTCTAGGATAAGGCTTCCTAATTGCTAGTGGATTAAAACCTGAATAAAAGAACTGAAACCATAAAACTCCTAGAAAAACTGATGCCGTATTCCTGTACATCAGTCTTGGCAATGAAGTTTGGATGCAATTCCAAAAGCAAAAGTAGTGAAAGGAAAAGTGGACATGTAAGACCACATCAAACTCAAAAGCCTCTGCATGGGGAAAACCATCAATAAAATGAAACCTGAAGTAGGAAATGGAGAAAATATTGGCAATTCTCATGTCTAATAATGGTTCATATCCAAAATATATAAGAAACGCACATAATTTAAAAGCAAAGAAGCACACAAAAGTAATCCCATTGAGAAATTGCTGTAAGTTCTGATTTGTCTGAGAAGGTCTTACAAATAACTCAGAAACGAAGAGAAACAAAACACAAATGAGAAAAGGAAAGATGGAACCATGTTAAATCAGAGTTCCAAAAAATAGCAAAGAGAGATTAAGAAACCTTAAGGGGAAAATGCAAAGAAACAGAGGAAAGCAATAGAAGGGAAAGACCTGAGATCTATTCAAGATAACTAGAGATACTAAGATACTAAGATAACTAGAGATGCCAAGGCGGGCACAATAAAGGACAGATATGGTGTGGACCTAACAGAAGGAGAAGGTATCAAGAACAGGCAAGAATACAGAGAAGAATTTTACAAAAAAAAGACATTAATGACCTGGACAACTACATGGGATGATCACTCACTAGAGCCAGACATGCTTAAGTATGAAGTCAGGTGGGTCTTAGGAAGCATTACTACAAATAAAGCTTCTGAAGGGGATAGATCCTTCCACTGAGGGTTTAACATGATGCTGTTAAAGTGCTGCACTCAATATGCTAGCAAATTTGGAAAACTCAGCAGTAGCCAAACAGCTAGAAAAGTTCAGGTTTAATTCCAATCCCACAAAAGGCAATGCAAAAGAATCTTCAAAGTACCACTTAACTGTGCTCATTTCACAGGCTAGAAAGTTAATGTTCAAAATTCTTCCAGCTAGGTCAACATTAAATGAACCAAGAAATTCCAGATGAACAACATGGCTTTCAAAGGCAGAGGAACAAGAGATCAAATTGCCAACATCCACTGGATCATAGAAAAGCAGGTAATTCCAGAGAAACACCTACTTCTGCTTCAATGACTACACAAAATAAATCCTTTGACTCTGTCAGTCAAATTCTCTCAGTCGTTTCCAAGTCTTTGGAGAACATGAATTATACAGTCCATGCATTCTCCAGGCCAGAACACTGGAGTGGGTAGCCTTACCCTTCTCTGGGAGATTGTCCCAAGCCAGGGATCAAACCCATGTCCCCTACATTGCAGGCAGATTTTTACCAGCTGAGCCACCAGGAAAGCCTGGTGGATAACAACAAACTGTGTGAAATTCTTAAAAAGATGGGAATCGCAGAAAACATTACCTGCCTCATGAGAAAACTGTATACAGGTCAAGAAGCAACAGTTAGAACTGAACATGGAACAACAAACTGCATGAAAATTGGGAAAGGAGAACATCAAGGCTTGTATTGTCACTCTGCTTATTTAACTTTGAGGCACAGTACGTCATGCAAACTGCTGGGCTGGATGAAGCACAAGGTGGAATCAAGATTGCCTGGAGAAATATCAACAACCTTATATATGCAGATAACACTGCTCTAATGGCAGATAGTGTGATCACTCACCTAGAGCCAGACATCTTGGGATGCGAAGTCACGTGGGCCTTAGGAAACATCAGTACGAACAAAGCTAGTGGAGGTGATGGAATTCCAAGGGAGCTATTTCAAATTCTAAAACATGATGCTGTGAAAGTGCTACACTCAATATGCCAGCAAATTTGGAAAACTCAGCAGAGGACTGGAAAAGGTCAGTTTTCATTCCAGTTCCAAAGAAAGGCAATGCCAAAGAATGCTCAAACTACCGCACAATTGCACTCATCTCACACGCTAGCAAAGTAATGCTTCAAATTCTCCAAGCCAGGCTTCAACAGTATGTGAACTGTGAGTTTCTAGATGTTCAACCTGGATTTAGAAAAGCCAGAGGGATCACACTGCCAACATCCATTGGATCATGGAAAAAGCAAGAGAGTTCCAGAAAAAAACATCTATTTCTCCTTTATTGACTATGCCAAAGTCTTTGACTGTGTGGATCACAAGAAACTGTGGGAAATTCTTCAAGATATGGGAATACCAGACCACCTGACCTGCCTCTTGAGAAACCTGTATGCAGGTCAGGAAGCAAGAGTAGAATATTGTAACATTACAGCAATCCTTCAATCTTTAGCTTCTAACTATTTTAATTATTCCTAAGCCCTAAATTTAGCAGACTCTTTTTGCCATAAACACTTTTCTCACAAATAGGCTTCAGACAGGAATCCCTCCCATGGTCTCAAGCTGCAGCCTCCATGCTCACCCTGGAACACTCTTTTGTAAAAGTCCTTGAACAAATGTCAGTGATTAACTTTATGAATTATTCTTTGAGCACAGCTGCAGAAGGCTTTATGCCTTCTCATGCTCCTCTCAAAAACAATAAGCACCTTAATATTCTCTTCAGTCAATTCAGCCAAGCAAAGGAAAAAACAAGTCAGAATCACAAAGCCTAACTCCTTCATTCCAGGTCCATGCCTACGGAACAAAGGGAGGGGGTTTAGGGCCATGCCTCTACTTTGTCAGTAACGCCTAATGTGGCTCCCAACAGGGCTGGAAGAAGTACAAGCTGAAATCAAGATTGCCGAGAGAAATATCAATGACCTAAGATACACAGATGACACCACCCTTATGGCAGAAAGTGAAGAAGAACTTAAGAGCCTCTTGATGAAACTGAAAAAGAGAGTGAAAAAGTTGGCTTAAAGATGACCATTCAGAAAATTATGACCATGGCATCTGGTCCCATCACTTCATGGCAAATAGATGGAAACCAGTGGAAACAGTGGTTGACTTCATTTTGGGGGCTCTAAAATCACTGCAGATGGTGACTGCAGCCATGAAGTTAAAAGACGCTTACTCCTTGGAAGGAATGTTATGACCAACCTAGATAGCATATTACAAAGCAGAGACATTATTTTGTCAACAAAGGTCTGTCTAGTCAAAGCTACGGTTTTTCCAGTAGTCAGGTATGGATGTGAGAGTTGGACTCTAAAGAAAGCTGAGCCCAGAAGAATTAATGCTTTTGAATTGTGGTGTTGGAGAAGACTCTTGACAGTCCCTTGGACTGCAAGGAGATCCAACCAGTCCATCCTAAAGGAGATCAGTACTGGGTGTTCATTGGAAGGACTGATATTGAAGCTGAAACTCCAATATTTTGGCCACCTGATGCAAAGAGCTGACTCATTTGAAAAGACCCTGATGCTGGGAAAGGTCAAAGGCAGAAAGAGAAAGGGATGACAGAGAATGAGATGCTTAGATAGCATCACTGACTCAATGGACATGAGTTTGTGTGAACTCTGGGAGTTGGTGATGGACAGGAAGGCCTGGTGTGCTGCATTTCATGGGGTCACCAAGAGTCGGACACGACTGAGTAAGTGAACCGAACTGAACTGAAATTGCCCCATCTTTCAACACCTGAAATCTGTTCAAGTACTTTTGATGCGACCCTTGTACTCTGAATGCTTCCTGTTATCTGGTTTGGCAATATGCTTCAAGTTACTCTTATGAATCTCCTGCTTATCTCCAATAAGCTTTGGTTTCTTTTATTGGAAAATGGCATTGAATATTAAATATGGAACAGTAGGATGTTGGGAATCCTTACTTCTGGTTTGATCATTGTTTTCTAGGTCTTCTCAGTGGGAAGAGCTAGATATTACATGTATGCTAAAATATTCTGGTAGTTGTCTACAGATACATCCAATCAAACTGAGAACTTTGACATTTCTACTTAACTTATCTGTGACATCTTTTCTCCTTTCTTCCACAATTAGAAACATAATTTTCAAGGACACAGATCCTTGTCACACTCAAAGATCCAAATCACAAATAAAAAGGGCAATGTGATTGAAAAATATATCTAATAAACTATATAGATTGTAAAATATGATATACCTATAAATAGCTGTGTATAGACATCGAGAGGAAGGGACAAAGGTGGACAGAGAAAATGGGTGAACACATAAAATTAAATGCTTGTATGTATCACAAGAAATAACTTTCAGTCAGTTGTTCAGCTTATCACTAGATGTGATTTTAATTAGCTTCCAAATGAGGTTGAAGACAAAATCAAACAAAAATACCTTAAAGAATTCCCCTAGGTTCATAAAAACTGTTTTGATGAAGGCTATATTGGAAAGATTTTCACCTGGAATCAAGACTGACAGGAGAAATGTCAAACCTCAGATATGCAGATGATACCACCCTTATGGCAGAAAGTGAAGAGAAACTGAAGAGCCTGTTGATGAAAGTGAAAGAATAAAAAAGCTGGCTTAAAACTCGACACTCAAAAAGCTAAGATCATGGCATCTGGTCCCATCACTTCATGGCAAATAGATGGAGAAACAATGGAAACAGTGACAGACTTTATTTTCCTGGGCTCCAAAATCACTGCAGATGGTGACTGCAGCTGTGAAATTAAAAGATGCTTGCTCCTTGGAAGAAAAGCTATGGCCAATCTAGACAGCATATTAAAAGTAGAGACATTATTACTTTGCTGACAACGGTCCATCTAGTCAGAGGTGTGGTTTTTCCAGTAGTCATGTACGGATGTGAGACTTGGACTATAGAGAAAGCTGAGCACAGAAGAATTGATGCTTTTGAACTGTGGTGTTGGAAAAGACTCTTGAGAGTCTCGTGGACTGCAAGGAGATCCAACCAGTCCATCCAAAAGGAAATCAATCCTGAATATTCATTGAAAGAACTGATGCTAAGCTGAAACTCCAATACTTTGGCCACCTGATGCGAAGAACTGACTCCTTGGAAAAGACCCTGATGCTGGGAAAGATTGAAGGCAGATGGGGACAACAGAAGATGAGATGGTTGGATGGTATCACCAACTCTATGGACATGAGTTTGAGGAGGCTAGAGGAGTCTGTGATGGACAGGGAGGCCTGGCGTGCTGCAGTCCACCAAGTCTCAAATAGTCAGACATGATTGCGACTGAACTGACTGAATTTGGAAAGGAACCACTTTCAAATGGGACAGTGTTGATTGTCAGAAGCAGCTACACACCACCCTCTGGTGGTCTTCTGAGGAATGGCAGGAACCGCTGCTTTGATCTAGGGCATCGGGGGCAAAAGCATTCAACCCTCACACTTGCCACCTTCACAGTCTTACAGTTATAAGAAACCAAATTCTGTACGATTCACTGTTAGGATTTATAAACTTATGGTAAGTGAGAGAAGTCATTCAAGAACACCACATATTGTACAATTCCATTTATGGAGTAGACAAGCTCTCCACTGTGAAACAAGCAAACCTCCAGTGACAGAAAGTAGATTCACTGTGTCCACGATTAGGAGTGAGAGGTTGGAAGGTAGTGGGAATTAACTGCTATGAGTAAAAGGTGTGTTTTTGGATGATGACAAGGCTCTAAAATGACTATGATGATGGTTCTACAACACCGAATATCCTGAAAGCTACTGCTGTTTACAATGAAAATTGGTGAATTGCACAGCCATGAATTATGCCTCAATAAAGCAGTTAAAAATTAGGCCTCCAGCCTTTTGAATTAAAAAAATATAATGTTTGGAGATAATGTATATATGTTAAGTAGTCAGATTCTACAGGTAGAATTATTAGGTCTAGGATTTTACATTAGTGTTCACTAAACAATTTGTATTAAGCCTCCAAATGTTATTTCTCTGTCTCTCTGGTTTCTACCAGCCAAGGCATGGTTTTTCTTAAGGTGAAGAGCTTCAAAATCTACCTGCTGCAATGTTCAAACCCAGGGGGATGGTTGGTGTCAAATGAATCCAGGGTGAACTATTCAGAACTAGAACTCCCTTTCTAGGGTTTCTTAACTGCTCACTAAGAGGATTTTTCACTAGTCATGTATGGATGTAAGTGCTGGACCATAAAGAAAGCTGAGTGCCAAAGAATTGATGCTTCTGAACTGTACTGTTGGAGAAGACTCTTGAGAGTCCCTTGGACTGCAAGGAGATCAAACCAGTCCATCCTAAAGGAAATCAGTCCCGAATACTCATTGGAAGGACTGATGCTGAATCTGAAGCTCCAATACTTTGTCACCTGATGTGAAGAACTGACTCACTGGAAAAGATCCTGATGCCGGGAAAGACAGGAGGAGAAGGGGATGACAGAGGATGAGATGGTTGGATGGCATCACCAACTCAACGAACATGAGTCTGAACAAGCTCCAGGAGTTGGTGATGGACGAGGAGGCTTGGCGTGCTGCAATCCATGGTGTCGATGGGGGTCAAAGAGTCGGACATAACTGAGTGAACGAACTGACTGACTCAAGAGGAGGATAAACATCTTATTAACCAGAAAGAGGACATATAGGAAAATTGAATATGGCCTGAGCTACCCACTACCTCCCTTCCCTATCAAAGGTCCTACAGAGAAGCATCCTAAAATTGTTACCAGAAAACCTTAGATGCTTCCCCTCACACATGAAATATAGTCTTAACATTTTAATTTAAACTAAGTTAGTTTTATCCCAGACTTTATGACACAAAGTACTATCAACTATCAGTATCTGACACACAGGCTCAAGGAGAGAATTAGGCCCTACTGATTGAAGGCCTCCATGGTCTAATTGGTTCTACTTAAATACTACTCTTGAAGAACGAAGACTTCAATAATTTTTCTGTGTTTTGACTTTAGATAAAGATCTTTGTTGAGAAAAATAACTATTTACTAGCTTTTTGAGGTAAGACCATACAACTTTTGATTTTCCTAAAAGAGGCTTGTTTTGTAACAGGTAATACAATATAACATTTCTTGGGCTCCAGACAGTGACTACAGCCATGAAGTTAAAAGATGCTTGCTCCTTAGAAGAAAAGCTATCACATACTTAGATAGCATATTAAAAAACGGAGCCATCACTTTGCCAACAAAGGTCCATATATTCAAAGCTATGGTTCCAGTAGTCATGTACAGATGTGAGAGTTGGACCATAAAGAAGACTGAGTGTCAGAGAACTGAGACTTTCAAATTGTGGTGATGGAGAAGACTCTTAAGAGTTTCTTGGATTGGAAAGAGATCAAACCAGTCAATCCTAAAGGAAATCAGTCCTGAATATTCATTGGAAGGATGGATGTTGAAGCTGAAGCTCCAATACTTTGGCCGATACTTTTGCAAAGAACTGACTCACTGGAAAAGACCCTTATGCTTGGAGACTGAAGGCTAAAGGAGAAGGGGGCAACAGAGGATGAGATGATAGGATGGCATCATTGACTCAGGGGACATGAGTGTAAGCAAACTCTGGGAGATAGTGAAGAACAGGGGAAGCCTGGTGTGCTGGGGTCCATGGGGTCACAAAGCATTCTACTATTGCAACTGAACAACAAAATATGATCCAGCAATTCCACTTCTGTGTATATATCTGGATAAAAACTATAAAAACTGTAGTTCCAAGGAAACTATGTTGGTTTTTATGACAAATCAAAGAAAGAAGTCAGGATGAGGCTACTTTCGAGGACAGGAGTAGTAATAGAGAGTGGTCCCTTAGGAGGGACTTCAGGTGTTGATAATAGTTTGTTTGAGTTCTTGGTGTTTATATGGTTATCTTCACCTTTTTTTCCCCTTGTTAACTCATCTGTTACTACAATTATACCATGCACTCTTTCATATAGTTTGGTGAAAGGTGTCAGATCAGGGTGATGTCTCCTAGGTGGTCCTCCTCCTTGTTTCAAAAGAGTAGTTTCAGTCCTGTGGTGTGCAGCTGGTACCTGAGCCCAAAGCAAGAGCTCACTTTATCTAAAGTCTTCACCAATGACCCCAAACTGCCACTTATCTTGTAATTTACTGACTTCTAAAATATGAAGCTGGGCTTTCAGTAAACTTGGGCCAAATTCACTGAATAGGCACAAAACATAGTTTAAGAAGATCTAGATACTGGAGAAATGTAGAGAAACTCAAAGGCTCTTAAGAGACACCAAAAGTTCCTGACCATAAAATGGCCACATAAATAGCATCATTCTAACTCTACCATCATTTCCTGGGACCTGTCAAAGAGAAATCACTGGGGTAAGTGGTATGAAGAAACAAAATCGGGAAATTTCTGTGTGGGATTTTACTTAAGGCAGTAATTTCTAAAAGGAATGAAACTTGAAACCTGTAGACAAAATAGTGTTTCATGTTCATTTTAAGATTTCCTTGATGTCTGGTGATATTACAGTTTTCATATACATAGTAACTAATTGCACTCTTACAATTACATTTCAGTGTTTCTAAGACGTGCTTTTCGTCATACTTTAATAGCTTTGAAATTGGATTTGTAATGCATCTTAAAGTAAATGGCCTGTCATAATTAAACTGTCCATATATTTTCTTTTGCAATAGTAAATAGAATACTGAAGCATCTGGCAGTCCACTGCATTGTAGATTGTATGAAAATCTGCAACAGGATATTATTTTTCTATTTGTATTACATATTGGATGTTCATCTTTCAATTAACTTGTGAGTTGTTTATGCACGAGTGTTAAACCTTTGTCTCATAATCATTCAATATATTTTCTCAGTCTGTGATTTCACTTTGTTATATTCTGTTATTTCTGCTTTTTGTTTCATGCTATATCAAATTATGTCCTTTAAAACTTTTTATTTATATTCTAAGTAATTGATGGTTTGCTTTTTAACTTTACATGCTGAATTCATGCACCATTATCCCTATTTTCTCAAATCACTAACTGAATATTCCAAACTATTTCCAGTTTTAAATAACAATTTTAACATATATTCAGTTCTTATGTATTTGGATCTGTTTCTATTCTCCTTTGAAGCCAGCACCAAATTTTAAATTATGTTTATAATAGTATGCATTTCCAATAAAATTCCGTACCTATTCTTTTGAGATTATGCACTTCTTGTTGAAGTTTAAAATTACTTGTCAAGGAAAACAAAACCAAACTCTCAGAAAAAAAAAAAATGTCATTTGACTCAAATTAAGTTTTACAGAGTTTCCTGTTAGAGTAAATACAAATATTAAAAACTTAAATTATCCCTGGTTCAAAAAGGGAGATTTTCCTCCCCTCTTTTCTTACAGCATTTCTTTGTTACAACTTGTAATTGAAATCCTTTTTCTGTCCCTTTGATATGCATGCAAATCTTTTTAAAAAGTAAATAAACCTCTGGTTAGTTTTACCACCCAGGAATACCTTTAAAGGCCTTGGAGCCATGTCTTTGAAATGTAAACAAACATCTAGGAAGATAGCACCCCATTTCCCGCTGCCTGCGGTAAACTCCCAGGCTCTTCGTTTACAAGTTGTAACTACTTGTTAAGCTCTACTTTTCATCTGGATAAAGGCAATTTACTGGTAGAGAAGGCCACCCCAATTACCACGTGAATTTAGGATGAAAGATAAAAGTGAGAAAACTTGACACCATTTACTACGCATTGTTCAACCCCCTAGCTTCGAGTACTATCTTTAAATATTACTACAGCTATTCATCACACTACCTCACGGTAGTTTCCTGTTTTCAAACCGCACACCGGGGATGGCCAGCTCTAACCCGTCTCAAAGAAAGGACCAGCTCAGACAGCGGGAAGCCGATCCTCGTGACGTCACCCAAAGTGGAAGCGCAATTCCCGAGTGGGGCGCCGGAGCCTTCCGCGCATGAGCAATTCCACCTCCTTCCAGTGGTCGCCATTGTCCACCTCACGCCCCCGGGGGGACAGGACTCGGGAGCCTCCAGGTCCGCTCGGCGCCGCAGAGGGCGGGCCTGGAGCCTGCGCGGGCCAGGAGCGAAGGCCGAGCCCCTGCAGGTGTGTCGGAGGCCTCGCTGCGGGCGCTAGGCGGGTTGGGGGGAACCGGGTTTCCGCGGCTGCGCCGAGTCGGGAAATCTGGCAGCCGACGGCCGCCCCCCTCTGCGCGCCGGACTGCCCTTCGAGGAGGCCTGGGGAGGAGGCCAGCAAGGGGCCTGGCGGAGGGACGGTTGTCTGCAGCCCCGTTCCTCCCCAGGAGCCGCGTTTCTCGACCTGCGTGAAAGGGGTGGTTGGAGGAGGCCTGGGGCGCGCGAGAGAACGGCCGATTGTGACGTGTGTCCCGAGCCCGTCACGTCCGCGCCGGCGCGTGGGCGGCGCTGGCTGCTGGAGACGTGGCGCTGTGAAACCAGGGGGATCTGGGCTCAACTCCGGAGCCCGCCGGTAAATGGGCAGGTTAATCCTGGTAGGACTCTGATACTCATCTGAAAGAGTACAATAGCCTTTAGGGTCATTTCTTGTATTAAATAGGGTAGTGTATATGAAGTATGATAAGGCTTCAATAAAGGTGAGCTGCTTTTCTCATTATGCTGTTCTTTTCATTATTGGCTCATTTAATAATAACCATCCTTTGAATCGGTATTAACCACCTCCATTTAATAAATACAGATACTAAAGCTTCAGAGAGATAAACTGGTTTAGCCATCATTAGCAGGTGGGATTTAAATTCTGATTTGTTTTACGTTGTATTTATGCTGTTTCCCACCCTGAAGTTTTATTTAATACAGTGATTGTCCCTGAGTACCACCAGCGTGTCGTGGATCTAGTCTTACCTTAGTGTTAGTCGCTCAGTCGTGGCCGACTCTTTGGGAGCCCATGGACTGCAGCCCACCAGGCTCCACTGTCCATGAGATTTTACAGAAAAGGATGCTGAAGTGGGTTGCCATTTCCTTCTCCAGAAATCTTACCTTACAGTATTCTATTTTCCTTAGAACCCCTGTGTAAAAGGTTAATTAAGGCCCTTCTGCATTCTCTGACCTGTGTATTCTCAGATGACTGTTAAACATGTAAATTTAAGCCATAGTTGAAACCCTGAATTTTAAGTTTTACTGGAGCAGCTAAGAATCGTATCCAAGCCAGGTCAGAAATGGGACAGACTTTTTAAAAAGATGAAAACTGCGATTTCATCCATGCTCCATATTATGAAGGTGATATCATACAGCCTCTGATTGGATGGTGCATCTAGACTTAGTAAGTAGACGTTTTGTAAGTACCAGGGCAGCTGGAAGTGGTGTCCTCTGCATATGGGAAGGACCTCACATTATGGCATCTGGTTAACTTTTGCTCGCTACATGAAGTGGCTGCTTGGGGATTATGGTGCCAAATTGTTGTTTTAGAGGTTAAATTTGTGTCACTGTGAACAGATTAGATGGCTATGTCAGAATTCATCAAGGCCTGTCTGCACTTTGTTTGCTCTAGGCCCCAGTCCAAGGTTGGAGGGGACAGTGCATTCCCCGGTTCTATTGTATCTGTGGTGTTGAACTGAAGAGTAGTACATGATTGTTTAAAATTACCTAATTCCTTCTCATGTTAAAGATAAAAGCATAGAACTAAGACCATCACTAGGTTTGTTAATAGAGCTTAGCAGAGCTGGAGCCTCCCTGTCACTATACCATTTATAGTCAAAGTTTTTGAAAAAGTGATTTTGGAGAAAATGAAATTTAGGAAGAAGAAACATCCTATTTTTGAGAGCTTTGAAGACTTTCTAACCTTGTGGGGTTTATAATATTGATAGGCAAAATTGTTATGTAACTTAAAGATTTTCCATATTAATAGATATTTCTCTCTACAAACATTATTTGTAATGCCAGTATCGGGTTCCATACTTTGGATATATATTATATACCTTGATTAACTAATCTGCTATTATTGGACATATAAGTTTTCAATGGTTTGTATTATTTAGTAATGGATACATAATTTTTGAAACAGCCAATAGGAAAAACATGTTTAGATTCAAAAATGTCCAGATTCATCAAGATTCTGTGAGTCACCAATGAACAGGTGGGTACTCCTTTATCGTGGTCCTTCCTATTCCTTCTCATGGCTCAAAGGAACATTTTCCCAGAGATTAATCTTTTACTAAAATGTTGTATGTAAATTTCTCACAGGTGATCCTGACTTCAAGATAAGGTCTCTTAGGACTTCTGTCTTTCAACTTTTCCTGTCCTGACTTCATAATTTCTATACTTTCCAATAGCAGCAGAAAATGAACAAGTACAGGGTGAGTCATTTATTTACCTCTTTCTTTATTTCACTCTGTGTGTAAGTTTTCAGTGAGTTTTATGAAAGAGAGCCCATATATTAAATTAGAAAAGTAGAAATCATTAAAAATCACCTTTGGGGAAGATACTCTTTGAATACAACAACAGTTACAAGGTGTGTTGTGGGAACCCCAAGACCCTTCAGTGAATCTGTGAGGTCAAAACATAATATGTGTGCTCAGTCGTCCCTGACTCTCTGCAATCCCATGGTCTGTAGCCCGCCATACTCCTCTGTCCATGGAATTTTCCAGGCAAAAGTAGTGGAGCAATTTGCCATATCCTTCTCCCGGGTTTTCTCCAACCCAGGGATTGAACCCAGATCTCCCACACTGGAGGCAGATTCTTTACCATCTGAGCCATGAGGAAAGCCCCTCAGAACATAATGCTACTGCTGCTGCTAAGTCACTTCAGTCTTGTCTGACTGTGCAACCCCATAGATGGCAGCCCACCAGGCTCTGCCATCCCTGGGATTCTGCAGGCAAGAACACTGGAGTGGGTTGCCATTTCCTTCTCCAATGCATGGAAGGGAAAAGTGAAAGTGAAGTCGCTCAGTCGTGTCCAACTCTTCGAAACCCCATGGACTGCAGTTTACCAGGCTCTTCCGTCCATGGGATTTTCCAGGCAAGAGTACTGGAGTGGGTTGCCATTGCCTTCTCTGTCAAAACATAATACCAGGATACAAATTGCCTTTTACACTGATGAAATTAGCACTGATAGTGTAAAAGCACAGCTGCCTGTCTGGCATAAATCAGGATGATGACACCAATGACATTATATTCCTCCACAATATGTTGCATAGTTTAAAAAAATTGCCACCTTTACTTAAGGATGTCTTTGATGAAACAGTAAAAATTATTAATTTTATTAAATCTTGACCTTTGAGTACACATCTTTTTCTTACCCAGTGGGATGAAATAGAAAGTTCATAAATTTGCTGCATACTAGTATATGATGGTTGGTTGTCTTGAGGAAAAGCACTTAAAGTGATTGATTTGTGAGCTCACCTAGCCACTTTTTTTCATGAAATCTCGTTTTTATGTGAAAGAGCAACTGACAGACAAACTATGGTATTCATTTGGTATTCATACATTTTCTCAAAAATGAGTGAAGTGAGCCTGTCAGTTGATGGAAAATACCTGTTTGTATTTGTTGCTAATGTTAAAAATGCTTTCAAGTGAAAATCAGAATGTTTGAAAACTTGCAATGTTAACAAATGCTAATATATAGATTTTTCTGATGAGATTGATAAAGAGTATTAATGAATGTGATTTTTAATGTTAATAAAGTGTGTCGATATTTGAGCAGTATTTCTGATGTATGTGCTCAAAGGTAAACTCAAGCAATGTAAGAGAACAGCATGTTAAAAGTGAGGAAGAAGGAATTAGTTGATTAGGGAATGCCACTCTAAAAAGTAATACTTGAGGAACATCTTGAATTAAATGAGATATCCAGGTAGAAATCTGAAGGAAAAGCATTCTTCATAGATGGAAAAGCAGATGCAGACACCCTGAGGCATGTTCCAGAAACAGTATTTAGGACATTGAAACCAGAGAGAGGTGAACTTGGGAGACAGCAGTGAAGCTTAAGGTCTAAGAGGTAGGGGAAGTAGAATATGTAGGATTTTATTGGCTATAGAAATTAATTTTTTATTCATTAAATTATTTTTAAAAATCATACTTTATGCAGTCAAAGTAATATACATAACATATAGGTATAATTTAGGGAATACTAATCAAGTAATACCACTCTATGTCCTGTCTGACTTAAGCAATGAAAATTACCCTGTGTGCCCTTCCTTAAGATCTCATCCTACCATTAACCAGAGAAAATTCTGAATTCTGTGGTAAACATTTCTTTGCTTTTTGAACTTAATTTTTAAAAACAAAACAGCATACTTAGCAATTGATGGAATTCCTGGCCCTTTGGTAAGTGCTTGATATAGTTTGTCTTACATAATCCTCTCAGCCAACTTGGGAAGTGTTATTACCACCATGCCATAAATTTTCAGTGTGGAAATTTTCTTTTATTGACTAGAAATCATAGCCTTTGAGCTTGAATGTGGGAAAAATGGAGACTCTAGAAAGAGGGAAAATTTTAACCTACTCTACAGTTCTGCTTTGGTCAGTATTGAACACATTTTAAAAATTTCCTTATAGTATTAATTCAAGGATGGCACATGACATTTTTCTTACCTTAAGTCTCTGTAACTTACTGCTGAATGGTCAGTTTGGGACAACAGAAATAATTAGTAACCTTTTTGTTCTGAAATAATTTTAAGTGCANGCTACTGCTGCTGCTAAGTCACTTCAGTCTTGTCTGACTGTGCAACCCCATAGATGGCAGCCCACCAGGCTCTGCCATCCCTGGGATTCTGCAGGCAAGAACACTGGAGTGGGTTGCCATTTCCTTCTCCAATGCATGGAAGGGAAAAGTGAAAGTGAAGTCGCTCAGTCGTGTCCAACTCTTCGAAACCCCATGGACTGCAGTTTACCAGGCTCTTCCGTCCATGGGATTTTCCAGGCAAGAGTACTGGAGTGGGTTGCCATTGCCTTCTCTGTCAAAACATAATACCAGGATACAAATTGCCTTTTACACTGATGAAATTAGCACTGATAGTGTAAAAGCACAGCTGCCTGTCTGGCATAAATCAGGATGATGACACCAATGACATTATATTCCTCCACAATATGTTGCATAGTTTAAAAAAATTGCCACCTTTACTTAAGGATGTCTTTGATGAAACAGTAAAAATTATTAATTTTATTAAATCTTGACCTTTGAGTACACATCTTTTTCTTACCCAGTGGGATGAAATAGAAAGTTCATAAATTTGCTGCATACTAGTATATGATGGTTGGTTGTCTTGAGGAAAAGCACTTAAAGTGATTGATTTGTGAGCTCACCTAGCCACTTTTTCTCATGAAATCTCGTTTTTATGTGAAAGAGCAACTGACAGACAAACTATGGTATTCATTTGGTATTCATACATTTTCTCAAAAATGAGTGAAGTGAGCCTGTCAGTTGATGGAAAATACCTGTTTGTATTTGTTGCTAATGTTAAAAATGCTTTCAAGTGAAAATCAGAATGTTTGAAAACTTGCAATGTTAACAAATGCTAATATATAGATTTTTCTGATGAGATTGATAAAGAGTATTAATGAATGTGATTTTTAATGTTAATAAAGTGTGTCGATATTTGAGCAGTATTTCTGATGTATGTGCTCAAAGGTAAACTCAAGCAATGTAAGAGAACAGCATGTTAAAAGTGAGGAAGAAGGAATTAGTTGATTAGGGAATGCCACTCTAAAAAGTAATACTTGAGGAACATCTTGAATTAAATGAGATATCCAGGTAGAAATCTGAAGGAAAAGCATTCTTCATAGATGGAAAAGCAGATGCAGACACCCTGAGGCATGTTCCAGAAACAGTATTTAGGACATTGAAACCAGAGAGAGGTGAACTTGGGAGACAGCAGTGAAGCTTAAGGTCTAAGAGGTAGGGGAAGTAGAATATGTAGGATTTTATTGGCTATAGAAATTAATTTTTTATTCATTAAATTATTTTTAAAAATCATACTTTATGCAGTCAAAGTAATATACATAACATATAGGTATAATTTAGGGAATACTAATCAAGTAATACCACTCTATGTCCTGTCTGACTTAAGCAATGAAAATTACCCTGTGTGCCCTTCCTTAAGATCTCATCCTACCATTAACCAGAGAAAATTCTGAATTCTGTGGTAAACATTTCTTTGCTTTTTGAACTTAATTTTTAAAAACAAAACAGCATACTTAGCAATTGATGGAATTCCTGGCCCTTTGGTAAGTGCTTGATATAGTTTGTCTTACATAATCCTCTCAGCCAACTTGGGAAGTGTTATTACCACCATGCCATAAATTTTCAGTGTGGAAATTTTCTTTTATTGACTAGAAATCATAGCCTTTGAGCTTGAATGTGGGAAAAATAGAGACTCTAGAAAGAGGGAAAATTTTAACCTATTCTACAGTTCTGCTTTGGTCAGTATTGAACACATTTTAAAAATTTCCTTATAGTATTAATTCAAGGATGGCACATGACATTTTTCTTACCTTAAGTCTCTGTAACTTACTGCTGAATGGTCAGTTTGTGACAACAGAAATAATTAGTAACCTTTTTGTTCTGAAATAATTTTAAGTGCAGTCATCACTACAGACTCTTGGAAAAGTTTATTTTAGGCAGAGAGTTTGATTTTTTTAAGGCATTTTGGCCAAATTAGAAGATCTTTCTTTTAATTATTTCTTGTGTCTCTCAAGTTCTACTGGCATCAGCTTTTATTTGTTTGAAAATAGCATTTTTAGTTATTGTTTTTATTCTGCTTGCCTGTTGTTTTAGTGAGGGTCTGCTGATAGAAATTCTCGGTTTTCTCTATATGAAATATCTACAAAGAGCTTTTTGTGTGTGGAAATCTTGATTGACAGTTTTTACCTTTTAAAACATTGAAAAGCATTCACTGTCTTCTACTATAGTACTATTGAAAATTCACCTGTTAGCTTTGAAATAAATTTGTCTGTTTGGGGCTAGCTGCTTTTTAAGATAACTTTTATTCTAGTATGTTTTATGTATATTTATTTTTACCCTAATAAGATTTATTGTACTTCCTTTGGATTGAGTATTTGAGTATTTTAAGTATTACATTGTAACTTCTTTATTGACTTTGAAGCTTTATGTGTTATTTTGTTTACTCCTTAGTCTGGAGATTACAACATGCACCATTAAAATAATGGTGTCTTCAAATACTATACTCATGAACAGTGTAATGAACTTTTATCAGTATAATTCTCTTTATACCCTCACACCTTATGGTCCTTATATCTCACTTTTATATTTTTTAACCCCAAATACTTGTTATTTTGCTTTAAACAATATTAATATTCTAAAGAAACATGTGTGCACATGTGTAAATAACTCTTACTGTTTATATATATATCTGCTTTGGGAGCTCATTCCTTCCTATGGGTCTAGGGTTCTCTCTGGTATATTTTCCCTTCAGTCTAAGCAACTTATTTTATTATTTCATGTATTACTTCTGCACTGATGGTGACAAATCTACTTAGCTAGTCTTTATGAAAATGTCTTTATGTCACTGTGGTTTTTGCATGATATTTTGCTAGGTATAGAACTGTGTTGAGAGTTTTCTGTTTCTGCATTTTTAAATGTCTTTGTCTTCTGGCTTCTGTTGTTTTTGATGAGAAACTTGTCTTCATCTTACTTTTATCCACCTGAATATAATGTGTTTTCTCCTTTGTGCTTCAGATTTTCATTCTATCTTTAGTTTTCAATAGACCATAATGTACATAGGCATGATTTGTTCTGTATTTATCTCTTTTGAAGAATGACAACGATTTATGGGTTGTTACCTTTTATCATTTTTTTTTAAATTCTCAGAACTCACTCTTCAGATATTTTCTTTTCCTCATCCTGTTTTTCTTTCTATTCTAAAATTCCAGTTACACAAATGCTGAACTATATACATACTATCCCAAATGTTCAGATGATCTATCTAGTTGAGGTTTGTTTTGTGTGTGGGGTCCCTTGGGTTCTCTATTTCTATTCAGCTGACTTTTTTCAAGTTTATGGCTTCCTTCATTTCCTGTCAGTGTTCATTCATAAGCCTATAAAATCCACATCTGATATTGTGTTATCCAGTTCTAAAAATTCCTGATTTTTTCTTCTTTGTTTTTCTTTATCTGCTAAGATTCCCTATTATTTCATTTGTATTTTCTGTTTTTTTCACTAGGTCATTTAATTTTATTTATTTTGTTTTATTGTAATTACTTCAAAGTCCTTATCTGCCAATCGCAACATCCAGGTTAATCTGTAGGTCTGTTTCAGTAGGCTCCCCTGTTCAGTATGAATCAAAATTTTCTACTTCTTTGCATGTCTCCTATTTCTTTGTTTTGTGCTAGACATTATGTGTAAAAGTACAGTAGAGATTGAAGTAAATAATACCTCCAGAAAAAGGCACATCCCTTCCTCTGCTTGCTAAATCACATATGTAGTTGAGCTGGTCCTGGGCTTTAATTAGACAGTTCTTCGCCAACATCAGATGATTTGAGGGCAGTATCAAGGCTTTCCCTTCAGCAGGATTGATGTGCTTTATGGCCTAGCATTCAGCTTTTCTTTCAGGTAACTGAGGAGTTCCTGCCCTGTAGAGCTTTTAGCACCTGAAACATCTCTTTCTGCCCCAGTGCCCTGCTCCCAACCTTTGGAGGGTTGTTGCCATGTACTTAGAGAAAAACATCTACTTCTGCTTTATTGACTACACAAAAGCCTTTGACTGTGTGGATCACAACAAACTGGAATATTCTTAAAGAGATGGAAATACCAGACCATCTTACCTGCCTCCTGAGAAATCTCTATGCAAGTCAAGAAGCAACAGTTAGAACTGGAAGTGGAACAATGGACTGGTTTAAAATTGGGAAAGGAGTACATCAAGGCTGCATATTCAGTTTGGTTCAGTTCAGTCACTCATTTGTGTCTGACTCTTTGTGACCCCATGGACTGCAGCATGCCAGGCCTCCCTGTCCATCACCAACTCTTGGGAATTACTCAAACTTACGTCCATTGAGTCGGTGATGCCATACAACCATATCATCCTCTGTCATCCCCTGTGTATTGTCACCCTGCTTATTTAACTTATATGCAGAGTACGTCATGCAAAATGCTAGGCTGAAGCACAAGCTGGAATCAAGATTGCAGGGAGAAATATCAATAACCTCAGATATGCAGATGACACCACCCTCATGGCAGAAAGAGGAACTAAGCCTCTTGATGAAAGAGAAAGAGGAGAGTGAAAAATCTGGCTTGAAACTCAACATTCAAAAAACTAAGATCATGGCATCCGGTCCCATTACTTCATTGCAAATAGATGGGGAAACAGTGGAAACAGTGGCTGACTTTATTTGCGGGGGGTGGGGGGGCTCTAAAATCACTGCAGATGGTGACTGGAGCCATGAATTTAAAAGTTGCTTCTTGGAAGAAAAACTATGACCAACCTAGGCAGCATATTAAAAAGCAGAGACATTACTTTGCCAACAAAAGTCCGTGTAGTCAAAGCTATGGTATTTCCAATAGTCATGTATGGACGTCAGAGTTGGACCATAAAGGAAGCTGAGCCGAAGAATTAATGCTTTTGAACTGTGGTGTTGGAGAAGACTCTTGAGGGTCCGTTGGACTGCAAGAGCAAACCAGTTAATCCTAAAGGAAATCAGTTCTGAATATTCATTGGAAGTACTGATGCTGAAGCTGAAACTCCAGTACTTTGACCACCTCATGCAAAAAGCTGACTCATTGGAAAAGACCCTGATGCTGGGAAAGATCGAAGGCAGGAGGAGAGGGAGTGAAAGAGGATGAGATGCTTGGATGGTATCACCAAGTCAATGGACATAAGTTTGAGCAAGCTTCGGGAGTTGGTGATGGACAAGGAAGCCTGGCGTGCTGCAGTCCATGGGGTCACAAGGAGTCAGACATGACTGGGCGACTGAACTGACTGATGGGGGGAGATAGTATTTGTATTTCAGGGCATCCATATAAATTATGCTTTCCTTTGGTTCCAGAAACTGCTTCCCCAGCTTAAAATAAACTTATCACTTTGTGACATTTGATAGGAAGTAAAGAAGTTCTGCAGATACAAAGCTTCTGTTTGAGGACCTCTTGAATATGAAATCAAGTGAAGTCACTCAGTTGTGTCCAACTCTTTGTGACCCCATGGACTGTAGCCTACCAGGCTCCTCCATCCGTGGGATTCTCCAGGCAAGAGTACTGGAGTGGGTTGCTGTTTCCTTCTCCAGGAGATCGTCCCAACCCAGGGATCGAACCTGGGTCTCCCGCATTGCGGGCAGACGCTTTACCATCTGAGCCACCAGGGAAGACTCATTCAGTTACCAGGTAGTGTCAACTGGCAAGTTGGTGTTGGCTTGCTTTGTGACCAGAGTTCTTAGGGATTCTGATACATCACACAAGGTCATAAGGAAACATTAAATGTTTATTAAAAGTTGAACAGTTTCCTCTCTTACCTGCTTGCCCTGAAGAATGAAATAAATTGTGGTTTTCTGTTCGCTTTTGAAATATTTGTCTCTTCTGAATTTTTTCCTTTGTTTACCTTTAGATTCTCAGATCTCTGACTTTAGAAAACAGTTTTCTAGGTTAGGGGCTTGTTCTCCTTGTTAAGGTAAGATCAGTTTCTCTTTTGCTCCTCTACATTCTATTCAGGAATTGTTTCTTTATCCTTATTTTAGAGATGCTAGCCCTGAGGTGCTTTTGCTTTACATTTTTATCCTGGCTATGAAATTTGAAAATGCCCTGAAAATTCTAGGCAGGGGTAGGACTTATCTCAATTAATTTCACTTTTTTCTTGGATCTTTAAAAAAATATTTATTTTTGGCTGTGTTAGGCCTTCATTACTGTGAAGACTTTCTCTAGTTGCAGCAAATGGGGGCTACTCTCTAGCTGCAGTGTGTGGGTTTCTCTTGCTGCAGAGCATGGACTCTGGGGAATGTGGGGATTCAGTAGTTTTGGTTTCCAAGCTCTAGAGCACAGGCTAAATACTTGTGGCATGTGGGCTTAGTTGCTCTGAGGCATGTGAGATATTCCCAGATCAGGGATCAAACCCATGTCTCCTGCATTGGCAGATGGATTCTTTATCATTGAGCCACCAAGGAAGCCCTTGGATCTTAACCTTCAAAGTCTAGTGCTTAAGTTAATATTTGATGCCTTCATATAGCTGTTTTCATTGTGTTTGTGGTGGGTTGCTTTTTGCTTTTCTTTTTCTTTTTAAAAATTGAAGTGTAGTTGGTTTATTTATAATTGTAGTAAGATACACACAATAAAATTTACCATCATAACAAATTTTAAATGTATAGCTTCGTGGCATTAAGTATATTCACATTGTTGAGCAACTGTCACCACTATACACCTCTAGAACTCTCTTCATCATCCCAAACTGAAACTCCACACACATTAAACTATAACTCCCATTCCCCCCATACTTTGGAAAACACCATTCTACTTTCTGTTTGTATGAATTTGACTACTCTAGGTGCCTCATATAAGTAGAATCCTATAGTATTTGTCCTGGCTTATTTGACTCAGAACACTGTCTTTAAGGCTCATCCATGTTGTAGCATGTCACAGGATTCCCTTCTTTTTAGGGCCAAATAATATTCCATTGTTTGATACATATTCAGTTCAGTTCAGTCGCTCAGTCGTGTCCGACTCTGCCACCCCATGAATCGCAGCACGCCAGGCCTCCCTGTTCATTACCATCTCTTGGAGTTCACTCAGACTCACGTCCATCGAGTCCGTGATGCCATCCAGCCATCTCATCCTTGGTCGTCCCCTTCTCCTCCTGCCCCTAATCCCTCCCNCAAGGTCATAAGGAAACATTAAATGTTTATTAAAAGTTGAACAGTTTCCTCTCTTACCTGCTTGCCCTGAAGAATGAAATAAATTGTGGTTTTCTGTTCGCTTTTGAAATATTTGTCTCTTCTGAATTTTTTCCTTTGTTTACCTTTAGATTCTCAGATCTCTGACTTTAGAAAACAGTTTTCTAGGTTAGGGGCTTGTTCTCCTTGTTAAGGTAAGATCAGTTTCTCTTTTGCTCCTCTACATTCTATTCAGGAATTGTTTCTTTATCCTTATTTTAGAGATGCCAGCCCTGAGGTGCTTTTGCTTTACATTTTTATCCTGGCTATGAAATTTGAAAATGCCCTGAAAATTCTAGGCAGGGGTAGGACTTATCTCAATTAATTTCACTTTTTTCTTGGATCTTTAAAAAAATATTTATTTTTGGCTGTGTTAGGCCTTCATTACTGTGCAGACTTTCTCTAGTTGCAGCAAATGGGGGCTACTCTCTAGCTGCAGTGTGTGGGTTTCTCTTGCTGCAGAGCATGGACTCTGGGGAATGTGGGGATTCAGTAGTTTTGGTTTCCAAGCTCTAGAGCACAGGCTAAATACTTGTGGCATGTGGGCTTAGTTGCTCTGAGGCATGTGAGATATTCCCAGATCAGGGATCAAACCCATGTCTCCTGCATTGGCAGATGGATTCTTTATCATTGAGCCACCAAGGAAGCCCTTGGATCTTAACCTTCAAAGTCTAGTGCTTAAGTTAATATTTGATGCCTTCATATAGCTGTTTTCATTGTGTTTGTGGTGGGTTGCTTTTTGCTTTTCTTTTTCTTTTTAAAAATTGAAGTGTAGTTGGTTTATTTATAATTGTAGTAAGATACACACAATAAAATTTACCATCATAACAAATTTTAAATGTATAGCTTCGTGGCATTAAGTATATTCACATTGTTGAGCAACTGTCACCACTATACACCTCTAGAGCTCTCTTCATCATCACAAACTGAAACTCCACACACATTAAACTATAACTCCCATTCCCCCCATACTTTGGAAAACACCATTCTACTTTCTGTTTGTATGAATTTGACTACTCTAGGTGCCTCATATAAGTAGAATCCTATAGTATTTGTCCTGGCTTATTTGACTCAGAACACTGTCTTTAAGGCTCATCCATGTTGTAGCATGTCACAGGATTCCCTTCTTTTTAGGGCCAAATAATATTCCATTGTTTGATACATATTCAGTTCAGTTCAGTCGCTCAGTCGTGTCCGACTCTGCCACCCCATGAATCGCAGCACGCCAGGCCTCCCTGTTCATTACCATCTCTTGGAGTTCACTCAGACTCACGTCCATCGAGTCCGTGATGCCATCCAGCCATCTCATCCTTGGTCGTCCCCTTCTCCTCCTGCCCCTAATCCCTCCCAGCATCAGAGTCTTTTCCATTTAGTCAACTCTTCTCATGAGGTGGCCAAAGTACTGGAGTTTCAGCTTTAGCATCATTCCTTCCAAAGAAATCCCAGAGCTGACCTCCTTCAGAATGGACTGGTTGGATCTCCTTTCAGTCCAAGGGACTTTCAAGAGTCTTCTCCAACACCACAGTTCAAAAGCACCAATTCTTCGGTGCTCAGCTTTCTTCACAGTCCAACTCTCACATCCATATATGACCACAGGAAAAACCATAGCCTTGACTAGACGGACCTTAGTCGGCAAAGTAATGTCTCTGCTTTTGAATATACTACATTTTGCTTATGTAATACACATAATTTTGTTTACATTTATTGGTGGACATCTTGGTTACTTGTACATTGTAGCTATTGTGAATAATGCTTTTATTATGAACATTGGTGTACAAATATCTGTTTGTGTCCCTGCTTTGAATTCTTTTGTATACATAACTAGAAGTGGGATTGCTGGATCATATGGTAATTCCCTGGTGGCTCAGCAGTTTTAAAGAATCTGCCAATGCAGGAGACACGATTTGTTCCCTGGTCAGAAAGATCCCCTGGAAGAGGAGATGACAGCCCACTCCAGTATTCTTGCCTGGGAAATCCCACAGACAGAAAAGACTGGTGGACTACAGTCCATGGGGCTGCAAAAAAGGTGGACATGACTTGTTAACTAAACAATAAGAATTCAGTTGTATATATATGTGTATCCCATATACCAGTTGAAAAATATATAGGTTGTTTTGGTTTGGGGGGGCAATTACAAAAAGAGCCGTTATAAACATTTGCATTCAGATGTTTGTGTATACCCAGATTTTAATTTCTCTTTGGGTAAATACTTCAGCATGTGCTTACTTGGTCATATGGTATCATTATAATTAACTTTATAAGAAACTGCCAAATTGTTTTCTTGAATAGCCTGTGCTCTTACTGCAATGTATCAGAATTCCACTTATTTCCCATTCTTGTCAGCACTTGGTATTTCAGTTTGCTTTTTTTCTAAAGTTATTTAGATAGGTGTGCTTTGCTATCCCATTGTGGTTTTAATATGCATTCTTCTAATGACTAAGGATACTGAAAATCTTTTGATGTGCTTGTGTTATCCATATATCTTCTATTGTTAAGTGTCTCTTCAAATCTTCTGTTCATTTTTAAATTGGGCTGTTTTCTTAATGAATGTTCAAAATTCTTTATGTATTCTGTATACAAGAACAATACTTTGTTAGATTTGTGATTTTCAGATATTTTCCTCACTATTTGTGGTTAATCTTTTATTCACCTAACAGTGTATTTCACGAAAATGTGATGAACTCCAGATTTTTCTTTTTAATTTCTTTTGGTATCATGTCTAAAAAGTCTTTAAAGTCACAAAGACTTTTCTTCTAAAAAATTTTGTAATTTAACATTTTATATTTAGATCTATACTTGATTTTTCTATGAAGAATAAGTTACTGCTAAGGTTCATTTTTGTGTATGGATCCCCATTTTTTTCTTGCCATTTATTGAAAAGCAAATGTTATCTTAATACATATTAACTTAGCATGTTTATGATACAGAAAAAATTAAAGACATGTATATACATGAGTTAATAGGCAAACATACATGTACTTACTCTCTGCTGAGAGGGCCTGTAAGCAGTGACATCTCAGTAGCCATGAGCAAACCTTGCACACAGATGTTGGTTTCTAAATATCATTCTACAATAAAAGGAACCAGAATTCCACAGAGAAAATGATTGATTCTAGGGCAAAGGCAAGGCTAACATAAAATAAGCCCAGAGCATTTTGTAGTATTAGAAATTAAGGACTTCTCAAAAGCCCAGTGATGAGAACATGTCAAATGGACATAGGCACCAACCCCAAAGAGCTTCTCATGGCAAGTCCAGTTCAGTCACTCAGTAGTATCTGACTCTTTGCGATTCCATGAACCACAGCATGCCAGGTCTCCCTGTCTATCACCAACTCCTGGAGTTTACCCAAAGTCATGTCCATTGAGTCAGTGATGCCATCCAACCATCTCATCCTCTGTCGTCTCCTTCTCCTCCTGCTCTCAATCTTTCCCAGCATCAGGATCTTTTCAGATTAGTCAGCTCTTTGCATCAGGTGGCCAAAGTATTGGACTTTCAGCTTCAACATCAGTCCTTCCAATGAACACTCAGGACAGATCTCCTTTAGGATGGACTGGTTGGATCTACTTGCAGTCCAAGGGACTCCCAAGACTCTTCTCCAACACCACAGTTCAAAATCATCAGTTCTTCAGCACTCAGCTTTCTTTATAGTCCCAACTTTCACATCGATACGTGACCCCTGGAAAAACTGTAGCTTTGACTAGACAGACCTTTGTTGAAAAAATAATGTCTCTGCTTTTTAATATGCTGTCTAGGTTGGTCATAACTTTCCTTCCAAGGAGTAAGTGTCTTTTAATTTCATGGCTGCAGTCACCATCTGCAGTGATTTTGGAGCCTCCCAAAAATAAAAGTCAGCCACTGTTTCCCCATCTATTTGCCATGAAGTGATGGGACTAGATGCCATGATCTTAGTTTTCTGAATGTTGAGCTTTAAGCCAACTTTTTCACTCTCCTCTTTCACTTTCATCAGAAGGCTCTTTAGTTCTTCTTCACTGGCCATAAGGGTGGTGTCATCTGCATATCTGAGGTTGTTGTGATTTTTTCCAGCAATCTTGATTCCAACTTGTGCTTCTTCCAGCCCAGTGTTTCTCATGATGTACTCTGCATATAAGTTAAATAAGTAAGGTGACAAGATACAGCCTTGACATACTCCTTTTCCTGTTTGGAACCAGTCTGTTGTTCCAAGTACAGTTCTAACTGTTGCTTCCTGACCTGCATACAAGTTTCTCAAGAAGCAGGTCAGGTGGTCTGGTATTCCCATCTCTTTCAGAATTTTCCACAGTTTATGGTGATCCACACAGTCAGAGGCTTTGGCATAGTCAATAAAGCAGAAATAGATGTTTTTCTGGAACTCTCTTGCTTTTTCGATGATCCAGAGGATGTTGGCAATTTTATCTCTTGTCCCTCTGCCTTTTCTAAAGTCAGCTTAAACATCTGGAATTTCGTGGTTCATATATTGCTGAAGCCTGGCTTGGAGAAGTTTGAGCATTACTTTACTAGTGTGTGAGATGAGTGTAATTGTGCAGTAGTTTGAGCATTCTTTGGCATTCCCTTTCTTTGGGACCAGAATCAAAACTGATCTTTACCCGTCCTGTGGCCACTGGACTTATAACAAAGCTGGAACAATTTGAGCAACAAAATAAATAACATGGTATTGGATTCTAACCCTAAGCAATAAATATTTGAGACCATAGTGATATAAGTAAATGATTGAATAAATAAATAGGACGAAGAGAGCCCTCTGAAGAATTTCAAATAATATATCTAGATTCTACCCCTTCTTGGACATGGGGCCTATTCCCTCCTTTCTTGAATAGGGGCTAGACTTAGTGATAGCTTTCAAAGAATAGTATGAAAAGGAGATATAGTTACTTTACAGTGGAGAAAATTGGCAACCACTACCTTAGAAAGTGATCCAGGTTAACGTCACCTGTGATATGATGTACCCCCTGATATACTGTGATAAGAAGGGCTCTGGTGTTATTCTCCCAGAGAATCTCAGTCTAATCTCAGTCTAATCAAATGGAAAAACACTAGACAAAATCCAAATTAAAAGGCATTCTAAAAGGTATCTGTCTAGTAATTCTCAAAGTTGTCAAGGTCATAAAATACAGGAAAGACTGTCACAAACCATAAGAGATATGACAACTAAATGCAATATAGTATTCTGAATTAGATGGGATGGAAAAAGGGACATTAAGGAAAAGACTGGTGAAAGTCTGGAGTTTGATTAAGTGTCCATTGTTCCAGCACGGTTTTTTGAAATGACTGTTTATCCACTGAATTTCTTTTGAACCTTTATCAAAATTATATGTGTGGTTCTATTACTGAACACACTATTTTTGTTCCAGTGATCCTGAGTGTTTATCCTTTTGCTAATAAGACAATTAATACAGCTTTGTGATAAGTCTTGAAATCAGGTAGTGGATTTGCTGATATTTTGTTGAAGATTTTTATATCATAATCATGAGAGATACTGGCTGGTAGTCAATATGCTAGTAAGTGTTTAATGATCAGAGTTTTGGGTACTGAGAGATAAACCTGGTTTTGTATTGTTTACCAACTTTTATGGTATAAATACCCCTGCTGTGGCTAATTTCAAGCCACAAAATAATTTTAATTAATTGCTAAAAATTTAACAACCAGCACTCTTGATCTGGTACAAACAGGTGCCAGTCTCCACTGTAGTTTTCTTTTATGGTAATGTTTCTGTTAGGTTTGGGTATCAGGGTAATATGAGCTTCATAAAATGAATTGAGAACAGTTCTCTCCTCTCTGTTTTATGGTAGAGAGAAAAGAGAGAAGTCACTCAGTCATGTCCAACTCTTTGCGACTCCATGGACTGTATCCTACCAGGCTCCTCCGTCCATAGGATTTTCCAGGCAGGAGTACTGGAGTGGGTTGCCATTTCCTTCTCCAGAGGATCTTCCTGACCCAGGGATCGAACGCAGATCTCCCACATTGCAGGCAGATGCTTTATTGTCTGAGCCACCAGGGAAGATTACGTATAATTGGTATTGTTTCACCATCAGTGTTTGGTGGAATTCACCATTGACACCATTTGGGCCTTAAGATTTGTTAGAAGGTTTTATTGGTTTTAATTGAAGTGAAATTCACATAATATTGACCATTTTAAAGTATACAATTGGGTACAATTTAGAATATCCACAATGTTATGGGACCACTACAACATATAGTTCAAAAATATTTTCATCATCCCAAAAGAAAACCCCATTCCCATTAAACAGTTGTTAACCTATTCCCTCTCCTAGCCCTTGTCTCTGTGCATTTACCCATTCTGAATATTTCATATAAGTGGAATCATATAATATGTACCTTTTCTGTTTGGCTTCTTTCATTTAGCATGTTTTCCAAGTTCATTCACCCTATACCTTGTATCAGTACTTTATGAAAAATAATATTCCCTTGTATGTTTATAGCACAATTGTTTATCAGTTCATCCATTGATTGAGATTTAGGTGACTTTCACTTTTTGGCTTTTGTGAATAGTGCCACTATAGCTTTTGTATACAGGTATCTGTTTTCAAATCTTTGGGGTATATATCTAGAAGTAGAATTGATGGGTTGTAGCCTTAGACTGTGAATAACAATAAACTGTGGGAAATCTCTGGTATTCCCAAAGAGATGGGAATACTAGACCACTTGACCTACCTCTTGAGAAACCTGCATGCAGGTCAGGAAGCAACAGTTAGAACTGGACATGGAACAACAGACTGGTTCCAAATAGGAAAAGGCGTACGTCAAGGCTGTACATTGTCATCCTGCTTATTTAACTTATACACAGACTACATCATGAGAAATGCTGGGCTGGAAGAAGCATAAGCTGCTTCTTGGAATCAAGAAGAATCAAGATTGCCCAGAGAAATATCAATAACCTCAGATATGCAGATGACACCACNACATTGTCATCCTGCTTATTTAACTTATACACAGACTACATCATGAGAAATGCTGGGCTGGAAGAAGCATAAGCTGCTTCTTGGAATCAAGAAGAATCAAGATTGCCCAGAGAAATATCAATAACCTCAGATATGCAGATGACACCACCCTTATGGCAGAAGTAAAGAGGAACTAAAAAGCTTCTTGATGAAAGTGAAAGTGGAGAGTGAAAAAGTTGGCTTAAAGCTCAACATTCAGAAAACNTTAGGTAGATTCCTAAGTATTTTATTCTTTTTGTTGCAATGGTGAATGGAATAGTTTCCTTAATTTCTCTATTTTCTCATTATTAGTATATAGGAATGCAAGGGATTTCTGTGTGTTGATTTTGTATCCTGCAACTTTACTATATTCATTGATTAGCTCTAGTAATTTTCTGGTGGAGTATTTAGGGTTTTCCATGTAGAGGATCATGTCATCTCCAAACAGTGAGAGTTTTATTTCTTCTTTTCCACTTTGGATTCCTTTTATTTCTTTTTCTGCTCTGATTACTGTGGCCAAAACTTCCAAGACTATGTTGAATAGTAGTGGTGAGAGTGGGCACCCTTGTCTTGTTCCTGACTTTAGAGGAAATGCTTTCAGTTTTTCAGCATTGAGGATAATGTTTGCTGTGGGTTTGTCATATATAGCTTTTATTATGTTGAGGTATGTTCCTTCTATTCCTGCTTTCTGGAGGGTTTTTATCATAAATGAATGTTTAATTTTGTCAAAGGCTTTCTCTGCATCTATTGAGATAATCATATGGCTTTTATTTTTCAGTTTGTTAATGTGGTGTATTACATTGATTGATTTGCAGATATTGAAGAATCCTTGGATACCTGGATAAAGCCCACTTGGTCATGATGTATGATCTTTTTAATGTGTTGTTGGATTCTGATTGCTAGAATTTTGTTAAGGATTTTTGCATCTATGTTCAGTGATATTGGCCTGTAGTTTTCTTTTTGTGTGTCATCTTTTAACGGTAAGATTTTAAATAAATAGGAGTCCTTTGACTGTTTGTTTCCCAATTTTGTTTGACTGTTAGAGACTCCTTGCAATTCTGTATAAATGTGAGGATTGGCTTTTCTATTTCTGTGCAGAAGTTATTGAGATTTTAATAGCGATTTCATTGATTCTATAAATTCCTTTGAGTAGTACTGTCACCTGAACTATATTAAGTCTTACAGTCTATGAACACATACTATCATTTCTTTTATTTAGGTCTTCTTTAATACTTCCAGTGATGTTTTGCAGTTTTCAGTGTGTAAGTCTTATGTACTCCTTGAGTAGATTTATCCCGAGGTATTTTATTCTTTTTGATGCTACATAAAATGGAATTGTCTTCATTTCTCTTTTGGATTTTCATTACTGGTAGACAGAAACACAACTGATGTTTGTGTGTTGATCTTATAATTCTGAAATGTGCTGACTTTGTTTATTAGCTCTATTTTTGTGGATTCTTAGGGATATTCTATATGTAGTTTTGTCTTTCATTACTGAGTATAAAGTTAGCTGGGATAGAGGTGGATTAAAACTATTATCATTTTAAGGGAGTTTCCTTCTATTTCTAGTCTACTAAATGTTTTTATCATGAAAGCGCTGAATTTTGTCAAACGCTTTTTTGCATCATCTGAAATGATCTTCTACTTTTCCCCCTTTGCTCTGTTAATGTAATTGATTGACTTTAGTATGTTGGGCCATTCTTGCATTCCTGGGATAAATCACACAAAGTCACGGTGTAAATTATAATCTAACTTTTAAATTTTGCTCGATTTGATTACTAGTAACTTGTTAAAGGTATTCATAAAAGATATTGTTATTGGGTAGAATGCTTTCTCAACTTCATTTAGTCCTTTTTCTGAGGTTTTGTCTTGTTCTTTTGTGTGGAACATGTTTCTCTGTCTCATTTTGCTTAATCCTGTTTTTATATCTATGCATTTGGTAAGTTGGTTACATTTCCCAATCTTAGAGAAGTTATCTTAAGTGGAGATGTTCTGAGAAACCCAGCAGTATATGCTTCTCTGATCATCAGAGGTATAAGCTCTAAGGGCTCCTTATGTATGGGCTACATGAATCCTTCCTTATTGTGGGCTTGACTGTTGTGGGCAAACTAGCAGCCAGGGTTGACCTTCAGCCCTGTTGGAAGCCAGCTCCTGCTTCATGCAGTGGCTACTGGCCCACTTTTGGGAGAGGCTGGGTCCCTGCCTGGCTGGCTGCATGTCCTATGGGGTTCCTGGCCTGGGACCCAGTGCCGCTGCAGAATAGCCTGCAGTGTACTGGGATTAGTGATGGCTCACTGGTCAGCCAGTGAGCCTCCAGCACTAATAGGCTCGAGGGAGGATTCCAAAATGGTGCTTATTAGAACCAATGTCCTTATGGTAGAACAAGCTTCCAAAGTGGCTGCTACCAGTGTCTGTGCCAGTTGCCTCCTGACTCTCCAGGAGGCTCTCCAAGATCTGTAAATGGGTCTGAGCCAGGCTCCCTTCAGATTGCTGCCTCTGCATTATGATTTGGACCGTATGAGATTTTGCATGTGTCCTTTAGAGTGGAGTGTCTATTTTCTATAGCTTTCTGGCTCTCAAGTTTTACTGGCCTACAAAGCCAGGTGTTCTGGGGGATTTGTCTTCCTGGTGGAGGACCCCTCGGCAGGGGAACCCACTGTGGGGCCTCGACCTCTGACTCCTTGGGGAGAACCTCTACAGTTTTGACTATCTTCCCATTTATGGGTCACCTACTCAGGGATGTGGGTCTTGACTACTAGAGGGGTGTCTCCACACCTCCTATCTAGGTCCTTGTGGTTCCTTCCTTATATCTTTAGTTGTAGGGAATCTTTCTTGCTACTTTTCAGATCGTTTTCAAAGATAGTTGCTCTGTAAATAGTTGTAATTTTCTGTGTGCCTGTGGAAGGAGGTGAGCTCAGAGTTTTCCTTCTCCACCATCTTGGCCATTCTTTTTAACCATCTTTTATCTTGTACATACTTCTGTCATAGCACCTGCTATGCATATTGCATTTATGAATTTAATATTTGCCTCTCTGTTGGAATGTNGATTTTAAATAAATAGGAGTCCTTTGACTGTTTGTTTCCCAATTTTGTTTGACTGTTAGAGACTCCTTGCAATTCTGTATAAATGTGAGGATTGGCTTTTCTATTTCTGTGCAGAAGTTATTGAGATTTTAATAGCGATTTCATTGATTCTATAAATTCCTTTGAGTAGTACTGTCACCTGAACTATATTAAGTCTTACAGTCTATGAACACATACTATCATTTCTTTTATTTAGGTCTTCTTTAATACTTCCAGTGATGTTTTGCAGTTTTCAGTGTGTAAGTCTTATGTACTCCTTGAGTAGATTTATCCCGAGGTATTTTATTCTTTTTGATGCTACATAAAATGGAATTGTCTTCATTTCTCTTTTGGATTTTCATTACTGGTAGACAGAAACACAACTGATGTTTGTGTGTTGATCTTATAATTCTGAAATGTGCTGACTTTGTTTATTAGCTCTATTTTTGTGGATTCTTAGGGATATTCTATATGTAGTTTTGTCTTTCATTACTGAGTATAAAGTTAGCTGGGATAGAGGTGGATTAAAACTATTATCATTTTAAGGGAGTTTCCTTCTATTTCTAGTCTACTAAATGTTTTTATCATGAAAGCGCTGAATTTTGTCAAACGCTTTTTTGCATCATCTGAAATGATCTTCTACTTTTCCCCCTTTGCTCTGTTAATGTAATTGATTGACTTTAGTATGTTGGGCCATTCTTGCATTCCTTGGATAAATCACACAAAGTCACGGTGTAAATTATAATCTAACTTTTAAATTTTGCTCGATTTGATTACTAGTAACTTGTTAAAGGTATTCATAAAAGATATTGTTATTGGGTAGAATGCTTTCTCAACTTCATTTAGTCCTTTTTCTGAGGTTTTGTCTTGTTCTTTTGTGTGGAACATGTTTCTCTGTCTCATTTTGCTTAATCCTGTTTTTATATCTATGCATTTGGTAAGTTGGTTACATTTCCCAATCTTAGAGAAGTTATCTTAAGTGGAGATGTTCTGAGAAACCCAGCAGTATATGCTTCTCTGATCATCAGAGGTATAAGCTCTAAGGGCTCCTTATGTATGGGCTACATGAATCCTTCCTTATTGTGGGCTTGACTGTTGTGGGCAAACTAGCAGCCAGGGTTGACCTTCAGCCCTGTTGGAAGCCAGCTCCTGCTTCATGCAGTGGCTACTGGCCCACTTTTGGGAGAGGCTGGGTCCCTGCCTGGCTGGCTGCATGTCCTATGGGGTTCCTGGCCTGGGACCCAGTGCAGCTGCAGAATAGCCTGCAGTGTACTGGGATTAGTGATGGCTCACTGGTCAGCCAGTGAGCCTCCAGCACTAATAGGCTCGAGGGAGGATTCCAAAATGGTGCTTATTAGAACCAATGTCCTTATGGTAGAACAAGCTTCCAAAGTGGCTGCTACCAGTGTCTGTGCCAGTTGCCTCCTGACTCTCCAGGAGGCTCTCCAAGATCTGTAAATGGGTCTGAGCCAGGCTCCCTTCAGATTGCTGCCTCTGCATTATGATTTGGACCGTATGAGATTTTGCATGTGTCCTTTAGAGTGGAGTGTCTATTTTCTATAGCTTTCTGGCTCTCAAGTTTTACTGGCCTACAAAGCCAGGTGTTCTGGGGGATTTGTCTTCCTGGTGGAGGACCCCTCGGCAGGGGAACCCACTGTGGGGCCTCGACCTCTGACTCCTTGGGGAGAACCTCTACAGTTTTGACTATCTTCCCATTTATGGGTCACCTACTCAGGGATGTGGGTCTTGACTACTAGAGGGGTGTCTCCACACCTCCTATCTAGGTCCTTGTGGTTCCTTCCTTATATCTTTAGTTGTAGGGAATCTTTCTTGCTACTTTTCAGATCGTTTTCAAAGATAGTTGCTCTGTAAATAGTTGTAATTTTCTGTGTGCCTGTGGAAGGAGGTGAGCTCAGAGTTTTCCTTCTCCACCATCTTGGCCATTCTTTTTAACCATCTTTTATCTTGTACATACTTCTGTCATAGCACCTGCTATGCATATTGCATTTATGAATTTAATATTTGCCTCTCTGTTGGAATGTAAGCTCCTTGATGACAAGAATAGTTGCTTTCATTCATCTTTGTATCCCTAGCAGAGTTCTAGGCATGGAGTGATATCTTAGTAAATATATACTGAACAAATATTTTATATGTGTGTAAAACAAGGTACAGAGTAGCAGTATATCTTAACTCTCCAGAATAAATCCTGTAGTTAACACATTAACAGCTAGTTTATATGTCTTTTTAATGGTACTTTATTTTGATCACTTCAGTTTGAATTGAAATATGTTGTTTCAGGGACCAGTAACATTTAAGGATGTTACTGTGGAATTCACCCGGGAGGAATGGAAGTTGCTGGACACTGCTCAGAGGACCCTATATAGAGAAGTAATGCAGGAGAACTACAGTCACCTCATCTCAGTGGGTGAGGAAATCTTCTGCATCTGTAACTCCCAGTAGTTTGCATTTCCTTTCTCACTTACTGGAATTTGTAAATCCCCTGTAGGGTTGAATATTAGCATTGTTTTCAGGGTCAAAGTTGATGAATCCATTTTGGGTACCAGAAAAATATTGGTGTCCCCATGCACTCCCCTAATAGAATAAACTTGCCAAATCTATGTGAGACCTTCATTGTTCTAATCCTAACATGTGCTCAGTCACTTCAGTTGTGTCCAACTCTCTGTGACCCCATGGACCATGGCCCACCAGGCTCCTCCGTCCATGGGATTCTCCAGGCAAGAACACTAGAGTGGGCTGCCATTTCCTTCTCCAGCGATAAAGTATGAAGTGAGTGAGGAAGTGAAGTGAAGTCATTCAGTCATGTCTGACTCTTTGCCACCCCATGGACTGTAACCTACCAGGCTCCTCCATCCATGGGATTTTCCAGGCAAGAGTACTGGAGTGGGTTGCCAGGTGGTGCAGTGGTAAAGAATCTGCCTGCCAATGCAGGAGACATGGGTTTGATCCCTGGTTCAGGAATACCCCTTGGAGAAGGAAATGGCAACCCACTCCAGTGTTCTTGCCTGGAGAATTCCATGAACAGAGGAGCTTGGTGGGCTACAGTCTATGGGGTCGCAAAGAGTTGGACATGACTCAGCAACTGAACATGCACAACTAAGGGAAGGCTTTCAAACAGAAAACAGATATTAATGAATCAGACAATCCTAACATGCACTTCCTTATTCTTCAGAGTTGCTGTATTCCAAGTAATTTGTGTTATTTTATCTTTTCTATTAATAGGCTATTGTGCAAATAGGCCAAATGCAATCTTCAAGTTGAAGCAAGGAAAGGAACCATGGATATTAGAAGTACAATTTCCACGTCAGAACAACCCTGGTAAGTTAGAAAGTATAACTTGTATAAGGGGGTTGGAATTGGTGATTTTGACTTTTTGAAATTTTTTTTTTCAATAATCTCTTTTTTAAATGCCCTAAACTTTTGGAAATGATTGAGGATACTTGATCTGCATATGTAAGCAACATAAATCACACCTCCAGTTTTTGTTCTCCCCGTCTCAATTCCCTCTTTTGTGTGGGGCAGATGTAGATGGTTGATTTTTTGTTTAAAAAAACATTCCCTCTTTTGACATTTTTAAAGTAGATTTATTTCTCTTTCACTTAAACTCTCATTTTGTCTTTTTGCTAGAATTTCCAGTTACTCCTTGCCGTTAAAGTATGCAGCTATAATCTTAAAGTGTTTATAAAATCTACCTTATAAAATTTTCAAGTACCATTTTTCCTCCTTTCATTAACAGTAAAATGCCTTAAATTTTCAGCACCCATTTTAATCTACTATTCTCTCTTTAATCTCTGGAATTGGATTATAAATCATTAAGCCTTTCATCAGCTATATTATTTCAGAGCTGATACAAAATACACCTAATTTTCTGTCAAGAACTAGTCTGGCCCTGTATTGCCTGCTGCATCTTATTTTTCCTTGTGGCCCCAAAACATGTGGTAATCTTCATTTTATCTGCTCTTTTAAATGCTTTTTATACATAAGGTCTTATTTCATGAGTATCCCAAGTTAACTTTGCACACATCCCTATCAAATAACTTTATGTTTTCCTTACAAGTGCCATGAAATTCGAACCCCAAATCTCTACTCATAAGCTCATTTTTTCGAGCATTTAAAAATGAATAAACATGAAGGTCTGTAAAGATTCTAGAATGATGTTGAATAATTACCCTTTAAAGATCATGTAGAAAATTGAAGCATAGATGTGGGAGCTAAGATGTAAAAGGAGAATAAGACTAGTGTTAAGTCACAGATGCAGTATTTGGTGGTACTGAAAATCTCTGGTGCTACAACTGAGAAGTCATTCTATGGGATGGCTTGTACTCTGCTTTTTAAAAAATCTTTCCTTTTGGATGTGTGTGTTTCTGGGTCTTCTGAACCAGCCAACTAGAAAGAGAAGAATTTTCCTCTAAACATGAGGAAATGGATGTTCTGAGAAGGTCACTTTAGTGTTGACATCTAGATTGTTGGGTATGGGCAAAGAGGAATAAAGTGGAAATTTATAGTCTAATTACTAGAAATCCTAACACTGTAAACTAGGTTTGAGTGGGTAAAGACCTATACTTAGCTCCTTCACCTAATATAATCCTTCCTTTGATATTTCCAGTGAACACAGTTGTCTACTAATTTTCCTTATCACCTTACTTACTACTCACTGTCCTTAATGGGCTCACATCATGCTCTATGAGTCTCACATTCTTGTTCAGCAGCACTTTAAATACCTTTTGTTTTCTGCTCCCTATTCTTTGTGGTTTTATTTTATTTTTTTGTCTTTACTTTGTCCTCCAAGTTTTTAAGGTCATATTTGTAGTGTCAAAGTTACTTGAATTTATAACTAGATCTCTCCCTCTTTGCTATAGCAGGTTTTAGCATTATTTGTATGTCTTTTCTAAGCCACTGAGATAGAGGAAGTTTGCACTTAAGAACTCCTTCATTTGAGAATAATAGCCTGAAACCTAAGAATCCACCCTATGACCATAATAATGTGTTAAGATGTATAAAATATTAAATTTTCGGTTCTTTTGTAGAAAACCTATGCAGTACTCATGACCAAGGAGGAAGATGCCCAGAAAGCCAAGCTGAAAATTCAAGGCAAGTTCAAGAATTCAATTTTGAGATTAGAAGCTTTTTAAGAAGGGGTCTTAATAGGGGTACTGGAAGTGGAACAGCACTAGTTAACAATAAATGAGAAAACTGAAGCAAATTCCAAAGAACACAATCCAAATGGGAAAGCCCTTTTTCATAATAGAGACCTTTTATAATTCAAGATCAGGAGATTAAAACTCTGAAACAGTCTTTTGATTCTTCTCATTTACATAATAATAGAGGCTTTATTATACAAAGTCAAGTTCAGGCAGTT
>SJYW01028084.1:88612-104326 GCA_006410735.1 Raphicerus campestris | reverse complement strand
AATCCATCTCTCAGAATGGAGACCTCACAAGACAACCAAAAACTCCTACCAGAGAGAAGACCTATGAATGTAAAGAATGTAAGAAAACTTTCTACCATCTGTCATCTCTCAGTAGACATTTGAGAACTCATGCAGGAGAGAAACCCTACGAATGTAATCAATGTGAGAAATCCTTCTACCAGAAGCCACACCTCATGGAACATCAGAAAACACACACAGGAGAAAAACCCTTTGAATGTACTGAATGTGGGAAGTTCTTCTATGTTAAGGCATACCTCATGGTACATCAGAAAACACACACAGGGGAGAAACCATATGAATGTAAGGAATGTAGGAAGTCCTTTTCCCAGAAATCACACCTCACAGTACATCAGAGAACACATACAGGGGAGAAACCCTATAAATGTAAGGAATGTGGGAAATTCTTCTCTAGAAATTCACACCTCAAAACTCATCAGCGAACTCACACGGGAGAGAAACCCTATGAATGTAAGGAATGTGGTAAATGCTTCTACCAGAAGTCAGCCTTAACAGTACATCAGCGAACTCATACAGGAGAGAAACCCTTTGAATGTAATAAATGTGGAAAAACCTTTTACTATAAATCAGACCTCACTAAACATCAGAGAAAACACACAGGGGAGAAGCCCTATGAATGTAATGAATGTGGTAAATCTTTCTCTGTGAATTCAGTCCTCAGATTACATCAAAGGACTCACACGGGAGAGAAACCCTATGAATGCAAGGAATGTGGGAAATCTTTCTCTCAGAAGTCACATTTTGTTATACATGAGAGAAAACACACAGGAGAGAAACCCTATCAATGTAAGGAGTGTAAGGAAACATTTTTTCAAAAATCAAAACTCACTGCACATCAGAAGACACACACAGAAGGGAAAAACTTATAAACAATATCAATTGGAGAATTCTTCTGTCTGAATTTGTCCTTCAGAATAATCAGGTATCTCACACAAGACAAAAACCTTATGAAATATCATCAATATGGGAAATTTTTCAGCCAATTCTTTCATCATGGGGAGAAATTCTATAAATCTGTTGGGGAAAATTTTTCACTATATGTCAGACTTCTACTAAATTTCAGACAACATACATGGTAGACACATTACAAATGGTAAAAATGAGGGAAACCTCTCTTTCAGAAGTCATACTTCATTGTACAACATTTAAACCATACAAGAGAAATCCTGTAAGAAAAATGAATATCAGGAAATTTCTGTCAGGGTAGCCATCATAAATGAGGAATTTCTATCAGTATCCTGAGCATTCAGAAATCTTTTTATACCAGTTAGACTCATTAGCACATTCTAAAAGGAGATAATCACAAAGATTACAACATACATGGAAGGCTTTATCAAGAAGTGATGTTTCAGTGAATGTCCGATCAGTGATATAAATTATAGAACCTTTTTAAAAAATATTTTAAATATGTGAAACCTTTTAAACAAAAATGCTGAGAGAATATGTACGAAGGAACTCCTTATACTAGGAGTCATGTTGCAGAAATCTGATTACAAGGTTGTTTTAAAGAAACCTGCAAATGTCAGGTATATGAAGCTTTATAAAAAGCACAAATAAATTGAAAAATGTGACATCATTAACACATGTGAAAAGTCCTTTAGTATGTAGGACTTATGTGTGAATGTCAGTGTGCTACAGAACACAGACTGTGGGTGTTTGATGTGCATGTGAACCCATCCATAACTGTACACAGTGAAATATGTAGCCTTATTTAGTTCAGTAACTTTTATGTGTATGAAGATATCTATCATTTAGTCTCAGAAAGGACTCCTGTTGTTAACAGAATGTATATTTAAGTGTAGTATTCTTTTAAAATTATAATGTACCTCCCCCCCCCCGCCACTATTTCTGAATGGATATGGATTTTACTGAACTAATCCTTCAGAAAGAATATAAAAATGTTTCTGTAAAATTTGCAACTCTCTTATGGTTGCCCAAATTTTACACTAGGGATACATTTACAGGAAAAAGGCTTCCCTGGTGACTCAGTGTAAAGAATCTTCCTGCCAATGCTGGAGATATAGGTTCAGTCTCTGGGTTGGGATGGCAACCCACTCATTCCTGTATTCTTGCCTGGGAAATGTCATGGACAGAGGGGCCTGGAAGGCTCTGGACAACGGATTCACAGAAGAGATGGATATGACTTAGCAACTAAACAACAACAAGTTCATTTTTAAAAACAGCTGAAAATCCCTACACAATAGAAAATAATACTGTGTGAAGAAATATGTTAGTGTTGTTTTAGCAAGTTGCAGAGCTGTCTGAATTTATATTTTGTATGAGAGTCCTAAATGTTCTTCACTACCTTTTTCTTTCTACTAGAAGCAACATGACATAGAGGTTAAGAGTATGGAGTTTTGACTCCTACTGCCCAGGCTGTTTCTAGTATGAGGCACACACCTAGCCTCTCTGTGCCTCAGTTTCCTTTTTCATAAAGTGATAATAGGATTGCTTCGAGTTGTAAATGCGTTAATATTTTTAAAGCACTTAGAATAGTGTCTGAGACAAAGGAAAAGCTATATGTTAGATACTATCATAATAATTTGTATTTCTTGAATTATTCTGCAAAATAAAAGGTTGGCTACCAGCATTCACCCCTCATTTTACTGCTGCAGTGCCTTGCTTTGATTTGGTTGTACATTTTTCTGCAAGTGATTCAGATCTGGCCCACTGCCTGCAAAGTTTTACCTTTCTGAATGGTTGAAAAAGATTATTTTGTGATGTGAAACTATACGATATTCAAACTTATGTGTCTGTAAATTCAACTTTCATTAGAACACTAATAAAAAATGTTTGTTTTGCCTGTGGCTGCCTTTACATTACAATAGCAGAGCTGAGTAGGCTGAAGAAGACCATATGCTCCACAGGGCCTAAGACAGTTACTTTCTGGTACCTTACAAACTCAAGTTTTCTTAGAGCTGAAAGCATCACAGCCAACATAGAGGTATATTTTTATATATGGTATGTGTTTCAGAAATTATGCATATATCAGTTTGTGGGTAGGTGGAGGTTTTTTGCAATATCTTTGTTATGTGTATTATATATACATATATATGTAACAAGACTACAAGCATTAGAATTGTTTTTCAAAGATATGTTTTAGCTGCTGGACTGTCACAGCATCAAAACAAATACCCTGATGGAATATAGCAGTAAATTATGAAATAAACATTGTCTAAATGAATTGATCCCTACTCACAGTATTCCTATATTTTCTTCTATGTCCATGGCCAGTTTTACCTGTATCATTTTTAAATTTTCTATCACATAATAAAATACATCTTTATTTCATACTTAACTAGTGCAACCAAACAACAACAAAAAGAAGACCCAACTCCACCAGCTACATAACTAGTAAAATTAATTTATTGCCCATACTTCATAGAATTGTCAAATGCTGCTCCAATCTAAATCCTGCCATCTTATTTCCCCTTCCTAATAAAAAGGACTTTTATGATGTTCAGCTTCCATTTTGATTCATCTGATGCTTAATGAACACCTAGTATATTTAGTGATTGCTTACATCTTATGTATACTTTGTGCTTATATAACTTCTGAATACTCCATGGTAAACTACTGTTACCAGTATTCCATTCAACTCTTACACGAGCATGCCATCTTGATACATGTTTAAGGGAAACAATCTCTTTAGTATTATTTCAGGGTGAAAACAAATACATTGTATAACTTCCTTGGGCCTCTCAATCAAAAATAAAAATTAGTACTTTCTGGGGACAGTCCAATAACTGAAGCAAATCTGCTTTCAGAATAAAGCCTGTACTAATAAAAATACTTTAAAAACTAATAATCTGATAAGAGTAAAATGTTGCTAGTCTCTAAGTTGAAGAAAACCTGAGACACTGTTGGCCATAAGCCCCAAGATATGAACTAGTAACCACCAAAATTTATAGATCAGAGACAAGCGATCAGACACTAATAGCAATTAACTGGAGAATTTTCTCACTAGTGCACATGCTTATGAAAATCAGCTAGTTGTGACAACTCATTTCTGAAAGCCAAGCAACAGCTTTCACTCTGACACATTCTGGAAATTCAGCAAGTCAGCTATGGCCTACTCCAGTGACTACTACAGTTTTTGAAAGAGCCAGTCAGTCCCTCAACACATCTGCTTTGGAAAGTCTACAAATCCAAATCCCCCATTTCCCTCAAACTTGTATCATTTCTTTCTCTGACTGATTTACAAATATAGGCCTCTTTTGGTTAGTCTGATGGTCAAAGATGGACAGTATCAGTTCCTTCTCTCATGCTAGTCTATGCATAAGAGACAGATTCATTTCCCCATCTTCTTGAATCTGGATTGGTCTTGTGACTTGTTTTGGCTTATTAGAATATTACGGAAGTGTCAGGCCTCCCCTTTAGGAAGTGTGGCAGCTTCCACTTTACTTCTCAACGCCAATAACATGGAAAAAGTACAACTAGTCTGAGATCACCAATTTGTGAAGAAACTCAAGCTACTGAGGATGAAACCTCACAGTGCTGACAATACAAGTGAAGTTTTTCAGACCTTCCAGCCTAGCCCCATCACTGGCTAAATGCTAGCTGAATGAGAGGCTACAGATAATAACTAGTGGAGAAGAACAATCACCCACTCTTATCTATAGAGAAATAATAAGTTGTTATTTAAATGCTAGCTGAATGAGAGGCTACAGATAATAACTAGTGGAGAAGAACAATCACCCACTCTTATCTATAGAGAAATAATAAGTTGTTATTTTAAGCCTTTTAAGTTTTAGGTGTTTTTGTTACACAGTAATAGATGGCTGAAACAGGAAAGCAATAAGTCAAGCTTTTGGATTCAAATGTTGGTTAGACTCGTCTTTCACAGTAATACTTATGCAGTATAATTATCCCTTAGAAGTTTACCACCATTAATACTATGACAGTTATTTAGTCTAGTTTCTAAAAAGGAGTTACCTCCCAAACACCACTCTGTTTCCATGAAAGAGAAGCAATCTTGGCTAAATTAGATTATTTCATACTGCATGGTGTCATCCCAACTATATCCAGACCTTGAAACTTATACAGCAAAAAATAAACCCCAATGGAAGAGGAGAATTATCCATACTTTTTTTTTTTTTTTTTTACAATACTCTACTCAAGAAATTCAACAGGTGATAAGATCTTGCCTTATCTGTAAAGTTCAGATGTTGTTGGACACTCCTTCATAGAGTATTATAGCCATGGGCTATAAAGTTGTGTGTAGTTGACTGGTACATGGTCTCATGATAATTTAGGGTGGAGAAAATACTGGGTTGGTATGAGAGACTGGTTATTTTGTATAGGAAAGATATGCTCCAGGCCTGGCTCTATCCCTATGCTATCTCTAAGAAATGGCTAGCCCTAGGAGACAAAGTCTCTCCCTGGTCAGCAAGCTGTGTAAGATGTCAAAACATCATAAAATACATAAAATTAAAAAATATGGTTAATACACTATGCTTTTAAAAAGCTTAATATTTCTCAGACTAAAGTTCTATAGCTGTTTATGATGATAAAGACAATGTGATTATATCTTAAAATCTCTATAAATTCTCATGAAATTGTTATTGAATGATTTGAAACGAATTTAATTTTCTCCTCCAACAGATTCCAAAGTGAGATTACCGAATATCTAATAACACATACACAGTCATATGCCCAACGGGTGAAAACTGCATTTTCAAAAGTGGTCACCAGAAATGTTTATGCTTATAAAATGAATAGATTAAATATGTGAAAAGAGACACCAACCAATGTAAGCCTTAAAATCACACTGAAAAGGACCATTTTCTGTATTTATATTCTTAATCACAAATAAATGCTACAAGAATAAAACCATGACTGAACATTACCAGAATGTGTGATCCATTATTTATGTCTAACTTAGGGACAAATAATAAAACAGCTTAAACTGTACAGGTCTTACAGACTAAAAATTCACTTGCTGGAAAATGAATGCTAAGAATACTAAGAAATAAAATTGATGTTGATTATTACACAGAAAGTGATGTGTCTGATTTAAGTTGGCTTAAAACTCAACATCCAGAAAACTAAGATTATGGCATCCAATCTCATCACTTCATGGCAAATAGATGGGGAAACAATGGAAACAGTGACAGACTTTATTTGGGGGGCAGGGCGGTGCTCCAAAATCACTGCAGGTGGTGACTACAGCCATGAAATTAAAAGGCACTTGCTCCTTGGAAGAAAAGATATGACCAACGTAGATGGCATATTAAAAAGCAGAGACATTACTTTGCCAAGAAAGGTTCATCTAGTCAGAGCTGTGGTTTTTCCAGTAGTCATGTATGGATGTGCAAGTTGGACTATAAAGAAAGTTAAGAACTGAAGAATTGATGCTTTTGAATTGTGGTGTTGGAGAAGACTCTTGAGAGTCCCTTAAACTGCAAGAAGATCCAACCAGTCAATCCTTAAAAAATCAGTCCTGAATATTCATTGGAAGGACTGATGCTGAAGCTGAAACTCCAATACTTTGGCCACCTGATGTAAACTGACTCATTGGAAAAGACCTTGATGCTGGGAAAGATTGAAGGTAGGAAAAGGGGGCGACAGAGGATGAGATGGTTGGATGGCATCACCCACGTAATGAACATATGTTTGAGTAGGCTCTGGGAGTTGGTGATGGACAGGNTTAATACACTATGCTTTTAAAAAGCTTAATATTTCTCAGACTAAAGTTCTACAGCTGTTTATGATGATAAAGACAATGTGATTATATCTTAAAATCTCTATAAATTCTCATGAAATTGTTATTGAATGATTTGAAACGAATTTAATTTTCTCCTCCAACAGATTCCAAAGTGAGATTACCGAATATCTAATAACACATACACAGTCATATGCCCAACGGGTGAAAACTGCATTTTCAAAAGTGGTCACCAGAAATGTTTATGCTTATAAAATGAATAGATTAAATATGTGAAAAGAGACACCAACCAATGTAAGCCTTAAAATCACACTGAAAAGGACCATTTTCTGTATTTATATTCTTAATCACAAATAAATGCTACAAGAATAAAACCATGACTGAACATTACCAGAATGTGTGATCCATTATTTATGTCTAACTTAGGGACAAATAATAAAACAGCTTAAACTGTACAGGTCTTACAGACTAAAAATTCACTTGCTGGAAAATGAATGCTAAGAATACTAAGAAATAAAATTGATGTTGATTATTACACAGAAAGTGATGTGTCTGATTTAAGTTGGCTTAAAACTCAACATCCAGAAAACTAAGATTATGGCATCCAATCTCATCACTTCATGGCAAATAGATGGGGAAACAATGGAAACAGTGACAGACTTTATTTGGGGGGCGGGGCGGTGCTCCAAAATCACTGCAGGTGGTGACTACAGCCATGAAATTAAAAGGCACTTGCTCCTTGGAAGAAAAGATATGACCAACGTAGATGGCATATTAAAAAGCAGAGACATTACTTTGCCAACAAAGGTTCATCTAGTCAGAGCTGTGGTTTTTCCAGTAGTCATGTATGGATGTGCAAGTTGGACTATAAAGAAAGTTAAGAACTGAAGAATTGATGCTTTTGAATTGTGGTGTTGGAGAAGACTCTTGAGAGTCCCTTAAACTGCAAGAAGATCCAACCAGTCAATCCTTAAAAAATCAGTCCTGAATATTCATTGGAAGGACTGATGCTGAAGCTGAAACTCCAATACTTTGGCCACCTGATGTAAACTGACTCATTGGAAAAGACCTTGATGCTGGGAAAGATTGAAGGTAGGAAAAGGGGGCGACAGAGGATGAGATGGTTGGATGGCATCACCCACGTAATGAACATATGTTTGAGTAGGCTCTGGGAGTTGGTGATGGACAGGGAAGCCTGGTGTGCTGTGATTCATGGGGTCACAAAAAGTCAGACACAGCTGAGTGACTGATCTGAACTGACTGATCTGCAGCTAAGATAAGTTATCAGTTTGAGTCTAACCAAGTTAAACTGCCTACTAAAACAAAGTCATCCAGAGGAATTTAACAGAATCTAGAGTCTCCACACTCCAGTACTTTGGCCACCTCATGCGAAGAGTTGACTCATTGGAAAAGACTCTGATGCTGGGAAGGATTGGGGGCAGGAGGAGAAGGGAACGACAGAGGATGAGATGGCTGGATGGCATCACTGACTCGATGAACGTGAGTCTGAGTGAACTCCGGGAGACGGTAATGGACAGGGAGGCCTGGCGTGCTGCAATTCATGGGGTCGCAAAGAGTCGGACATGACTGAGCGACTGAACTGAACTGAGAGTCTCCACAAATAACATTTTAAATGTTCAGGATACATTATAAAATTACTCAACATATGAAGAACCCCCCCAAAATGTAACTCATTCTGAAGGAAAAAGATGACAAACGTAGGCCAGTATCAAGATTACTCAGTGATGGAACTGTCTGATAAGAACTTTAAATCATCCATTATAACTAAAGGACAATATACTCATGATGAGTGAAAAAATAAGAATTTCTAGCATATAAATAGAAATGATGAAAAAGTACAAATTGGAAATTTTAGAACTGAAAAACACAAAATCAGAAATAAAAAATTCATTGGATGGATTTAATAGCAGGAACAAAATGGAAAAGCAAAGCATCAGTGATTTTGGAGAGGGGAAAAAAATAAAAGAAAATGAAGTATTTAAAGAAGAGGTAGGAAAAAAACACTGAAAAAAATAAACAGAATACTAGACCTGTATGACATCCAAAAGTCTAACATGCAAAATTTGAATCTAGAAATAGAGAAATGTACAAAAACAATATTCCATATGGGATAAATATGAAGAAAATCAAGTCTAGATATTTGAGAATCAAACTTCCAAAAACATGAATTAAAAAAAGATATTTAAAATATCCAAGACATATTACGCTCAGGGGAGCAATAATCTGAATAACCAAAGAACTCTCACCAGAAACCACAGGCAGAAAACAGAGAAGCAACATCTTTTAAGGAAAAAAAAAGTCAATCCAGCAAAAGTATCCTTAAACCATGAAAGCTAAAAGCAGATATTTTCAGATAATGGAAAACAAAGAGAACACCTATATACCTGTCTCTTATACACATCTTCACTTNTGAATCTAGAAATAGAGAAATGTACAAAAACAATATCCCATATGGGATAAATATGAAGAAAATCAAGTCTAGATATTTGAGAATCAAACTTCCAAAAACATGAATTAAAAAAAGATATTTAAAATATCCAAGACATATTACACTCAGGGGAGCAATAATCTGAATAACCAAAGAACTCTCACCAGAAACCACAGGCAGAAAACAGAGAAGCAACATCTTTTAAGGAAAAAAAAAGTCAATCCAGCAAAAGTATCCTTAAACCATGAAAGCTAAAAGCAGATATTTTCAGATAATGGAAAACAAAGAGAACACCTATATACCAGGCTTAACGTGTAAGAAATGCTAAATGAAGTTCATACAGATGAAAGAAAATACCAGAAAAAAAAACCTCAGATTTTTTTAAAAACAAACGAAGAGCACCAGAAATGTAAATAATTGTATACGTATTAAAGAACAGTTTTTCTCTTAATTTCTTGAAGATACAAATAACTGTTTAAAGCAAAAAACATGACATTGTACCGGATTTATCCTATAAATTTTGATAGGTCGTATTTTCATTTAGTTAAAAATATTTTTAAATTTCTTATGAGATTTAATCTATGTATTACTCAGAAGTATGTTATTTAATCACAAACTATTTTAGAATTTTATAGCTATCTTTGTGTTATTGATATCTAGTTTTATTCCATGTTCTGAGAGCATACTTTGATATCTATTCCTTTAAATTTGTTAAGGTAAATTTTAATGGCCCAGAGTGTGATCTATACAAGCTTGAGAAGAATGTGTATTCTGCTGCTGTTAGATGAAGTATTCTACAAATGTCACTTAGATAGTTATATTAACTATAGCCTTACTGATTTTCTGACTATTGGAACTATTAACTACTAATACAGGAGTGTTGATGTCTACAACAATTAATATAGCTACTTTAGCTTTCTTATGAATAGTGTTAGCATGGTATATCTTTCTCCACTGCTTAAAAGTGGGCTTTCTGTAGAAAACATTTCGTTGGGTCTTGCTTTTATTATCCACTCTGATAGTCCTTTTTCACTGGTGTATTTAGGTCACCCACATTTAAATTTATTGTTGATATAGTTGAAGTAATAGTCACCACATTTTTTACTGTTTTCCATTTTTTACCCTATTCTTTCTCTTGTCTTCCACTCTTTTATGCTTTCTCTGGTTTTGAGTATTTTATATTATTCCATTTTCCCTCCTCTCTTTGCATATCAGTTACACTTATATTTTTATTAATTTCATAACTTTTTTATAATTTATAGACTTTTTAAGAGCACATTTAGATAAACAGCACAATTGAATATGAAGAATTCCAATATATTACCTGCCTCTCTGTATATACCACCTCCCTCACCATCAACATTCCCAGCTTCCATCTGCACAGAGTGGTGTAATTGTTACAATTCATACAGACATCATTATTGACCAAAGTCCAGTTTATATTAGGGTTCACTACTGGTGTTGTACCTTCTGTGGAGTTTGACAAATGTATAATGAAATGTATCTACCATTACATTATATAGAATAGTTTAACTTCCCTTAACATCCTCTATACTTCACCTATTCAGCCCTCTGTTTCAATCTGTGGCAACCACTCATTCTTCTATGGTTTCCACAGTTTTGCATTTTCCAGAATTTTATGTAGTTGGAATCACACAATATTTAGTCTATTGGGTTCTTTCACTTAGTAGTATGCATTTAAGGTCCCTCCATGTCTTTTTATGAGTTGGCACCCTCCCCCACCCCGTACCCCTTTCTAAGCAGTGAACAAAATCCATTGTCCGGATATACCAGAGTTTGGATATTCAGTTTTTCTTGTTGGAAGGACATTTTGGTTGCTTCTAAGTTTTGGGAATTATGAATAAAGCTATTATAAACATCTGTGTGCTAGTTTTTGAGTAAGCATATGTTTTTCAGCACCATTGGAGAAATACTAAGGATCACAATGGCTGGCTTATATAGTAAAAGAAGTATATTTAGCTTTGTAATAAATTACCAAAGTACCTTCCAAAGTTGTACCACGTTGGATTCCCACTAGTAAGGAGAGGGTTAACTTAGGCACCTTATAAGGTATCCAAGCCTAAATCCCCTTTTAGGAGGAGGTGAACATCTTTCTTTCTCATATTCTTTTGCCTTAGACACATAGGCCTTGTAGGCAGCAGTAAGTCTTGTTCAAGGACATATCTTTTTTGAGCTCAGAATGTGTGTTATAGGAGAAGGTCTGGATCCACAGCCTTGAGCTCTGGGTTAACCCTTCCTTCTGGCTAGTCTTGTGCTGATGTCATCCCAGGATATATGTTATGGGAAATGGTCTGGGCAAAATTTTTAAAGCCTTGAGATATTTTTTTCTATTCTCAGCAGCTGGCAGAAAAGTATACTTTCCTGCTTAAAACTAGCAAGGCAGATCATCTTTCTACCCCCATCTGATGTCTATGTAAGAAGTTTTTTTCTGCCATTATCACTTTAACAAAATTTATAATACACAAAGCTCTGAGTGACTGAGACTGTCTTTGGTCCCAGAGTTAAATTTTCTCCTTTGGAGGCAATAAATGTGGTGAAACACTGTAAGTTTTTATCTATCATCTTGGGGCTTGCTCGGGATCCCAAGACAAGGTGTAAGCTATCATCATGGGGGCTAAGCATAAAGCTTCCATCTTGGGGGCTCATCCGGGATGCCAAGATAAGCTAAAGCTTTCAGTAATGAAGAGTTCTTGTTGCTTGACATCCTTGGCAGAGTTTGTTGTCAATGTTTTGAATTATGGCCATTCTAATAGATGTCCAGTGTAGTTTGAGAATAGTTTGAGTTTACAATTCCCTTATGATACATTTGTTGAGTATCTTTTCATATGGCTATCTGCCATCTTTATGTCTCCTTTAGTGAGGTATCTATACATGTCTTTTGCCCATTTTTAAATAGGGTTTCTTGATTTCTTATTCTTGAGTTTTAAGTGTCCTTTGTATATTTTGGATAACAGTCCTTTATCAGACATGCCTTTTGCAAATATATTCTCCCACTCTGTGACTCGTGTTCACTATCTCTTGAGATACTTTTTGAAAATTTTTATACTCATTGTCCTGGAGTTTGAAATATACATGTACACCTAATTCAAGTCCACTTTCAGACAACACTATCACTTCACAGGTGGTGCAGGTACCTTTTAACAGAGTATTCCCAATTCATCTCTCCAACCCTTTATAATATTACAGTCATTCATTTCATTTACACAAATCTATAATTACTGAGACTACTGGTACTAGTATTAAGTTGAACAAATTGTTATTTGTTGGATTAATTAAGAATAAGAAACATGGAAGACATTATTTGGCCTTTAATAATTTCTGTTTATATCTTCCTTTCCTTACACAGGTAGAGCTTTCTAATACCATTTTCCTTCTCTCTTAAGAATCCTAATAACATGTTTTACAAGGTGTACTGTTGAAAAATGCCTTCAAATTTGTTTACTTGAGAAAGTTTTTATTTCTTATTTACTTTTGAAGGACAGTTTCACTGGATATAGAAATCTAGATTTTTTAATATTTAAATCTTTAAATATTTTGCTCCACTCTCACATGCATAGTTTTTGAAGAGAAGAACAATGTAATTTTTATCCCTACTCCTCTATAGCTATGATATATTTTTCTCTAACTTTGTTCAAGATTTCTTCTTTACCTTTTATTTTTCTGTAGTTTGAATATAAGATACCTATGTGTAGATTTTTTCCCCCATATTTATCCTGCTTGGTGTTCCCTGAACTTGCTGGATCTGTGGTTTTATATTTCTTCTGCTTCTTTCTCTCATTCTTCTCCTTCTGATATTCCCATTAAAATGTGTTAACTTTTGTAAGTGTTCCACAGTTCTTCAAAATTGTGTTCCTTTATTTTTATTATCCTTTTTCTAATTTTCAGTGCGACAAGTTTCTATTGACATAACTGAGATAACAGATTCTTTCCCTGTTATGCTCAGCAAACTGCCTTCATTCTTACTGAGTGATTTTGATTTCTAGCATTTCCCTTTTATTCTTTATTATCGTTTCCATTCCTTTGCTTACATTAACCTTCTGTTATTACATGCTGTCCACTTTTTCCAGCAGAGCTCTTAATATATTAATCATAATTATTTTAAATTTTTGTCCAAAATCTTTTCCATATCTGAACCACGTTCTGAAACATGCTTTGCCTTTTGAACCTTTTTTCTTTCCTTTTAGCATGCTTTGTAATTTTTTGCTTAAAAGCAAGAAATTATGTATTCAGTTAAAGGAACTGATTTAATAAGCTTTTAATGTGAGGTTTGATTTTATGTGGCTATGAGGTAGGTGTTTACTGTTTGGTATAGCTGTGCATCAGAGGCTAAAATTCCCTCTAGTGTCTTTTTGTCTTTCTTTTCCGTTGTCCTTATGTTTCCTTAGAGACTCATTCTTAAATAAGATCTTAGGCTTGCAGTTCTTTCAGCTGTTGGTATTTTAGCTTCTTTTAGCTTTTAGTTATTTCAGTTTCTTGGTATTCTATAGGAAGTTAATTGGTATGTTGATAAGGTATGAGAAGAAGGAGGTGTTTATAGTTCTATGATTAGGTCTCAGTCTTTTAGTGAGCATGTGTGCCTATGATGTCACCTTAATAAGTGTTGCTCAATTTTGTTCTCCCCTGCCACACTTAGGTGAGATGGTAAGTTTAGAGGAGTCTGGGATGAGTCTCTTTTCTCAGGTTAGGCCCTGGTTTAACAGTTTATCTTGAGGTCAGGCCTTGTTAAGGAGAAAATGGTTTGTCCTAATTAAAGGCATATTTTAAATGATTACTTTTCCTTTCTCCCTGCCAGAAGCACGAAGGGATTTTTCCATGATTTTCACAGTGAGAATTTGGTCATGTTCTCTTGGAGGACAAACTGATCAAAGACTGCCTCCCCTCGGAATTTTTAACTCTCAACTTAGCCTACAATTCATTAATTACAGGAATGCTGCTGTAAAGTACTGGCTCCAGTTGTGGGCTTCTCCTTCTGGGCTTCTGTCATGTGGCTTCAATATTCTGACTGATCTAAAAAAAATTGTTGATTTTTCAATGCTTGTTCAGTTTTCTTCTTGTTGTGAACATGCTGCTGTTTCTAAGCTGCTTCAGTCGTGTCTGACTCTGTGCGATCCCATAGATGGCAGCCCACCAAGCTCCTCTGCCCTTGGAATTCTCCAGGCAAGACTACTGGAGTGGGTTGTCATTTCCTTCTCCAATGCATGCATGCATGCTAAGTCACTTCAGTCGTGTCCAACTCTGTGTGACACTATGGACAGCAGGCCACCAGGCTCTTCTGTCCACAGGATTCTCTAGGCAAGAATACTGGAGTGGGTTGCCATTTCCTTCTCCAGTTGTGAACATGAGAAATGTATCATATATGGGGTATCATTTACTAGGAATAATGTAGTGAGTTATATCATATCCTGGGGAGCTTATAAACAGCAGAAACATTTCTCACAGCTCCAGAGACTGGAAGGTTGAGATTAGGGTGCAATCATAGTAGAGTTCTGAAGAGAGTTTGCTTCTGGGATAAAAACTACACACTTGTTATTATATCCTCATGTAGCAGAGACCAGAGAAAAGAGAGCAAGCTCTCTGGTGACTTTTAAAAGGTACTAATCCCATTGTACCTAGGAGGTACAATAGGAGGCTCCATCCTCATGAACTCATCTAATGCTGATTAATTCCCAAAAGTCCCACTTGCTAACACCATCACACTTGGGGTAGGCTTTCACCGAATGAATTTGGGAGTGGGGACAAACATTCAGTCCATAACAACCAGAACTAAAAGAAACTCACCTCTCATTTTGAGCTTATAATGTAGGTATGACAACAATAACAAAACGAACAGTGCCAGGTAGCTGGAAATGGACTTTTATATTTGCAAGGTTTCTATGTTTTATGAGAAATGGTATATTATTGACTCTAAATAGATGGTGAAAAGTTGATGTATATTGTAACTGATAGAGAAATTACTATATACATAATGCAAAAGCAATTGGAACAACAGACTGGTTCCAAATAGGAAAAGGAGTACGTCAAGGCTGTATATTGTCACCCTGCTTATTTAAATTATATGCAGAGTACATCATGAGAAGCACTGGACTGGGAGAAACACAAGCTGGAATCAAGATTGCCGGGAGAAATATCAATAACCTCAGATATGCAGATGACACCACCCTTATGGCAGAAAGTGAAGAGGAACTCAAAAGCCTCTTGATGAAAGTGAAAGAGGAGAGTGAAAAAGTTGGCTTAAAGCTCAACATTCAGAAAATGAAGATCATGGCATCTGGTCCCATCACTTCATGGGAAATGGATGGGGAAACAGTGTAAACAATGTCAGACTTTATTTTGGGGGGCTCCAAAATCACTGCAGATGGTGACTGCAGCCATGAAATTAGAAGACGCTTACTCCTTGGAAGAAAAGTTTTGACCAACCTAGAAAGTATATTCAAAAGCAGAGACATTACTTTGCCGACTAAGTTCTGTCTAGTCAAGGCTATGGTTTTTCCTGTGGTCATGTATGGATGTGAGAGTTGGACTGTGAAGAAGGCTGAGCACC
>SJYW01028084.1:47018-83304 GCA_006410735.1 Raphicerus campestris | reverse complement strand
GTCATGTATGGATGTGAGAGTTGGACTGTGAAGAAGGCTGAGCACCGAAGAATTGATGCTTTTGAACTGTGGTGTTGGAGAAGACTCTTGAGAGTCCCTTGGACTGCAAGGAGACCCAACCAGTCCATTCTGAAGGAGATCAACCCTGGGATTTCTTTGGAAGGAATGATGCTAAAGCTGAAACTCCAGTACTCTGGCCACCTGATGCGAAGAGTTGACTCGTTGGAAAAGACTCTGATGCTGGGAGGGATTGGGGGCAGGAGGAGAAGGGGACGACCAAGGATGAGATGGCTGGATGGCATCACGGACTCGATGGACGTGAGTCTGAGTGAATTCCGGGAAATGATAATGAACAGGAAGGCCCGGCATGCTGGATTCATGGGGTCACAAAGAGTCGGACACGACTGAGCAACTGAACTGAACTGAACTGTCATCTTAAAATATAAATTGTGGGAGTGGGCCTAGTAAGATCTTTACAACCTTGAGACATTTTTTTGATTTATTATAATAACCAATTTTAAAAGTATATAATTCGCTTCCTAAGACTAGTAAGCAGGGCACTCTCCATCCCCCTTCTGATGTCTATGTCCCTTTTTCACTTTAATAAAACTCTGCTACACAAAAGCTCTTGAGTGATCAAGCCTGGTCTCTGGTCTGGAAGCTAAATCTTTGGAGATCACGAATCTGACATCATTTACCATAAGCTATCACTGGGACATGCAAACTATTGATTCTTACGTATGTAGGCAGCTCAATTGTCAGTCTGGGGGCCAAAAAATACGGCCAGACAGAAAAGGTGGGTTGCACCTCATCTGTGGCTAGGGAATGTTAGCTTTCAGGAACTGTCTTAACTTTCTTGGCTATCTTTGGAGTGGTAATGGATCTTGAGAGGGTAGTATCTTTTGCACAGTCTTTGACAAGGGCTCTTATGACCAAGGGGCTGTTCAATACTGCCAGAAATAGTTGCTATTTGTCTCTCCTAAAACCTGGCAAGCTATTTGAAAAATAACTTTTTTTTTCTTTTAAGTAGCTCTATTGTCAGCAGTTGGCCAAACTGGAAGGTGATATTCAGAGCCTCACAGGAACTTTTTAAAGGCCTTCTCCCCTAAGCTAAAATGAAACTGTGTAACCAGAAGGAAAGAAAAGCATTCTTTCCAAAGTGAAATAGCTGTAAATCTAGACCAATGGAATTTTCTGATTTCCATCTTGGTTGAGGATCTTCTCTCTAATATAAAGGAGCAAACTAAAGATAATGTAGTCTGATGGATGGGTTTGCTTCTTGATGTGATTCAAGTTGCAAACCAATTTCTTGAGGAATTTAAAAAAATAACTCGTTTTATAAATTTAGTCTTCACAAGAACAAAAATGCAGCTGCAGAAGCAATTCAAATCTCACTTATCCTTTTTTACCAATTTCAAAATCTTCCCTATTCATCTCAAAAGCCTTATACATACTGTGAAAGATCTGGACTTAGGAAACAAAAGTTCTGCTTGGTGGAACTTATATTCTTTCCCTGTACCTTCAGAGAGTCATCTCTAGGAACCCAGGTCATTCTTATCAGAATTCAGTGGGAAAAGGGTAGTCTTTTCAACAAATGGGTGTGAACAACTAGAAATCCACATCAAAAAGAAAAGAAAAAGAACAGACTCAGACCTACATGTTTAATAAAAATTAATGTAAAATAGATCATAGTGCTTTCAGCAAAAATGATGGAATAAGGAATTAAAAATTATGCAACTCCATAAAAACAACAAAAATATGGGTAAAAACTGTCAGAATCAACTTTATGAAATCTAATTAAATTAAAACCCTGTAGCCAAGTCACCAAGTCAGAGAGTGCTTATTCAAGGAACATGGCTGATTTTTGGTAAGAACAGTGAAACTTTGGGACATTCTAAACTGCCCCCAATACAGTCTCCACTCTCCAGCTCAGGAAAAAAGTGTCAAAATGACATCCCACGTTTCCAGTATTAGAAGAATCACAGACGACCCCACTCACAAACACTTATAATTTATTTATCTGACCTGTCTGATAGTACAGCTCAAAAGCTTTGAGTTTATTTCAGCTAATTCAAAACTGGTCCAGTATTAAAGCTGCTTCCTAGGGAGAATCTGTCAAAAATATTTACAGACTGATGCTGCCTGAAGAGATGAGTGGTATATGAGGTGAAGCTACAATTAGGAAATCCCAATAAATTCACACAAAAGGGATTAAAACTAAAACTAGAAAAAAAATCAGCAAGTGGCATTATATAAAATAACCCACAAAAATCAATTATTTCTGTACACAATGAATATCTAAAAAGGAAATGAAAATTATCCCAATTTCATCAAAGATAATAAATACTAACAATTAATTTACTCAAGGAGGTACAAAACTTTTAACACTGAAACTACAAAATATCACAGAAAGAATTAAAAAACCTAAATAAGTGAAATGACATCTCATGTTTCTGAATTGGAAGTCTTTAATACTGTTCATATCACAATATTACCCAAGACAATTTACAGATTTATAATCCCTATCAAAATTCAAAGCTTTTTTTTTATTTTACAGAAATGAAAAAGGTGATTCTCAAATTTATAAGTAACTTGCAAGGGATCCTGAACAGACAAAACAATAAATAAAAAGAACAAAGTTGCAAGATTCACAGAATCTGGTTTTAAACTGATTACAAAGCTACAGTAATCAAAATGGTGTGGTACTAACAGAAGGATAGACATATAGACCAATAAAACCAAACTGAGAGTCAAGAAATAAACCCATACATCTGTGCTCAATTAATTTTCAATAAGGGTAAGGGGTAATACAAAATCATTCAACAGGAAAACAGTAGTCTCTTTAGCAAATGATTCTGAAACAACTGGTTCTTCACAAACAAAAGAATGAAGTTAGATATTTACCTGAGAATACATACAAAAATTAACTCAAAATAGACAAAGCCCTAAGTGTGAAAGCTAAAAATATGAAACTATCAGAAGGAAACAGGCAAAAATCATCATGTTCTTGAATTAGACACTTTCTTATATATATATGAATCCAAACACACAAAAAACAGAAATTGGAGTTCACTGAAACTGAAAACATTTCTGCATCAAAGAAATGACATTATCAAGAGTAAAAAGACAACCTACAGTATGAGAGAAAATACCTACATATTATATATCCAATAAAGGTATACAATCCAGAATATATACAGAATTTTTATACCTCAAGACAAAAACAAAAAACAGTTAAAAATGAGAAAATACACTATTAAATGGACATTTCACCAAAGAAGATATGCTAGTGGCCAAGAAGTTCATGAAAAGAGGCTCAATACCATAAGTTATTAAGGAAATGCAAATTAAAACCACAGTAAGATACCAACACCCAAGAGGATGAGTAAATGTTTTATATACACAGTATCAAGTGCAGTTAAGTATTAGAAAAATTGGAGCCCTCATACATTCTGGTTGGAATGTAAAATGGTGAAGCCACTGTAGAAAAGTTTGGCAATTCCTAGCAATTCCACTTCTAATTATAAACAAGTATTCACCCAAAATATATAATATGTATGTTCATATCAGCATTATTTATAGTAGGCAAAAAGTAGAAACAATCCAAATGTCCACCAACTGAGGGATGGATAAACAAAATACAGTAACTACACAATGGAATATTATTTAGTCATAAAGAGGAATGAAGTATTTTTATATGTTATTAAAAAGATGGCCCTTGAAAGCCTCATGTTAAGTAAAAACAAAAACAAAAAAAAAACAGAGAAATAAAAGGCCAAATAGCATATGACTCTATTTACATATTAAAAAGTTCAGAATAGGCAACTCCATAGAGATAGGAGATTTAGTGGCTTGTTAGGGATGAGGATGACGGAATAAGTGGGATTCTGGAAAAGAAAAAGGATATTAGGGAAAACTTAAGGAAATCTAAATATTAAAGTATGAGCTTTAGTTAACAATAATGTCTCGATATTGGTTCACTAATTGTAACAAATGCACTGTCAGTCAGTCAGTCAGTCAGTTCAGTTGCTCAGTCGTGGCCGACTCTTTGCAACGCCATGAATTGCAGCACGCCAGGCCTCTCTATCACCAACTCCCGGAGTTCACCCAAACTCATGTGCATCAAGTCAGTGATGCCATCCAGCCATATCATCCTCGGTCGTCCCCTTCTCTTCCTGCCCCCAATCCCTCCCAGTATCAGAGTCTTTTCCAGTGAGTCAACTCTTCACATGAGGTGGCCAAAGTATTGCAGTTTCAGCTTTAGCATCAGTCCTTCCAATGAACACCCAGGACTGATCTTTAGATTGGACTCGTTGGATCTCCTTGCAGTCCAAGAGACTCTCAAGAGTATTCTTCAACACCACAATTCCAAAGCATCAATTCTTTGGCACTCAGCTTTCTTCACAGTCCAACTTTCACATCCACACATGACCACTGGAAAAACCACAGCCTTGACTAGACGGACCTTAGTTGGCAAAGTAATGTCTCTGCTTTCTAATATACTGTCTAGGTTGGTCATAACTTTTCTTCCAAGGAGTAAGCGTCTTCTAATTTCATGGCTGCAGTCACCATCTGCAGTGATTTTGGAGCCCCACAAAATAAAGTCTGACATTGCTTCCACTGTTTCCCCATCTATTTCCGATAAAGTGATGGGACCAGATGCCATGATCTTCATTTTCTGAATGCTGAGCTTTAAGCCAACTTTTTCACTCTCCACTTTCACTTTCATCAAGAGGCTTTTGAGTTCCTCTTCACTTTCTGCCATAAGGATGGTGTCATCTGTATATCTGAGGTTATTGATATTTCTCCCGACAATCTTGATTCCAGCTTGTGCTTCTTCCAACCCAGCATTTCTCATGATGTACTTTGCATAAAAGTTAAATAAGCAGGGTGACAATATACAGCCTTGACGTACTCCTTTTCCTGTTTGGAACCAGTCTGTTTTTCCATGTCCAGTTCTAACTGTTGCTTCCTGACCTGCATATAGGTTTCTCAAGAGGCAGGTCACGGGGTCTAGTATTCCCATCTCTTTCAGAATTTAATGGGAAATAGCTGTGGAGTATATGGCAACAGAAAACAATTTTAAAGAAAATGATCCAGGCTGGAACATCCCTCCCCACCCTTTCCACAGCCACCGGCTCTGCAACCAGGGCCGACCAGCCCGGAGTCCAGCGACTGCAGTGGAGAACAACCTGGGAAGGCGACGGCGGGCTGGAGATGGATGAGAGGCTGGGTCCTTGGGTGGTGTTGCCCGATGAGGCCGCCACCGCCGCCTACCGGCTGCGCTCTCTCTCCTCACCTGGTGCCTGTGGGATGGGTGGCCAGGGGCCAGCCTCACCCCCAACCCATCTCCAGGGCTAGCCCGGCCTCGGCCCTGCGGCATCCAGGCCATCCACTGAGACTGCAGGCCCCGTTCTGCGCTAGGAGCTTACCCTCTAGTGACTCTCCAGCCCGGCCACCGCTGGCCCTCTCCCTGCCAGGAGGTGGGGGCATGCCCACGCAGCAGCTGCTCTGAGTTTTTAGATGAAAAGAACGCGCCCAAGTGGGGGCTGCTGGTGTCTGCATTGAAAAACGTTCAGGGGCAAGTTCATCCTACCGTTAAGTCTAGTGATGCTCTTCAGTATGCTGAAGAATTAATTTAGCAATTAAATATGCAATGTCAAGCTCAGCCCCTAAATTCTTCAGATGTAGAGGAACATGTTCACAAAAGTTTCCCTCATCCAGTTGATAAATAGGCAATAGTTGATGCCCAGTTGGCTACTGAAAAGAGGAAGCAAAGAAATTTTTTGTCTCTCCCAGTAGAAAAAAATTCATCTTTTGTTAAAGGAGGTCCTAGATTATAAAAGTGACCACAAGGTTTCTGTTTACAGTGTTAGAATAGATTTCTGCAGACATTTTAAAAGTTGGTGCAAAATATACAGCATTATGAAATTACAAAACAAGATATTAAAGTGTAAATATATGCTGATAAAGTATCAATGGATATGGTTCATCAAGATGTAGAAGATATATTATCTTTAACTGATGAAAGAGCCTTCCACCTCAGAAGAGCAATGTTATTATGATTTTGTAAAAGCATTTATGGCAGAAATTTGTCATACATAATGGAAATTAAATTATAAATGATTTTAGAGAGCACTTTGTCATTAACACAAAACTGTTTTTCAGCTAATGATGTAGAAAATACACTTGGTCATATAGTGGATGTACAAGAACCTCGTGGAAAGTTACTGGGCCATATAGAAGATACTGTAGAAATGACAGATGAAGGCAGTCACCATCCATTAGTAGGAAGCTACTCTGAAGGCAGCAGAAGAACTGGCATTTGATCCATTTGAATCATACACTCAAGATATTCTATGACCTGGTTTTCATGATCATTTCCTTAGTCAGCTATCAAAGCCTGGAGTGGCACTCTTGTTGTTTTTCAGTAGCTAAGTCATGTCCAACTCTCTGCAACCTCACGGACTGCAGCATGCCAGACTTCCCTGTCCTTCACCATCTCCTTGAGGTTGCTCAAATTCACATCCATTGAGTCAGTGATGCTATCCAACCGCCTTCTTCTGTCACCCCCTTTTCCTCTTGCCCCCAGTCTTCTCAGTCAATAGGCAAAGGTTTCAAAGAAGCTGTTCAATATGTTTTACCCAGGCTACTTCTAGCCCATTTACCACTGTCTACATTACTTCAAATTTCTGAAGCAGTAAGAAGAGTGAAGAACAAGAAGACAAGGAATGTTTGAAACAAGCAATAATAGCTTTGCTTAATGTTCATAGTGGTATAGGAAAGAAATATGTTCTAAAAGTCTTCCAAAACTTAGACTGGGTGAATCTGCATGTTGGATTTATAGTCGGCAAATGAAGGGGAAACAACTAGCAATCAAGAAAATGAATGAGATTCAGAAAAATACTGATGGTTGGGAGGAAAAGACACTGGACAGTGCTGCAATGAATCTGCAATGGAAGGAACTCTTACACATGTAGGAGAAACATGAAAGAAACGTATTTCTCTTTGATGGCTTAATGATTTGCTATAAATCAAATCATGGGTAGCTAAAACTTCCTGGTGCTAGCAATGCAGAATATCACCTTAAAGAAAAGTTTTTATAAGAAAAGTACAAATTAATGACAAAGATGATATGAGTGAATACAAGCATGCTTTTGAAATAATTTAAAGGATGAAAATACTCTTATGTTTTCTGCCAAGTCAGATGAAGAGAAAAACAGTTAGATGGCAGCACTGATATCTTTATCATATCAGAGAACACTGGAAAGGATGGTTGATGTGACAATACTTTAGGAAGAAAAGGAAGAGCAGATGAGGCTCCCTAGTGCTGATGTTTATAGATTTGCAGAGCCTGATTCTGAAGAAAATATCATATTTGAAGAAAACAAGTAGCCCAAAGCTGGAATTCCAGTCATCAAAGCAGGAATTGTTATTAAACTTACAAAGAGGCTCACATACCATATATACATAGGTTCCAATTTTGTTCATTTCTTACAACATATAGATCATTTTGTAAACCTTAAGAACTATTGAGTCTTTTAATAGAAAGGTTTGAAATTCCAGAGTCTGAGCCAACAGAAGCTGATTGCATAGCTTTAGAGAAGATTAGCCCTTGAGTGCAGAACTGAAAAAGGTTTAGAAAAATATATATACAGCCTGTGCAGGTGTGAGCATTAAATGTATGTTGGCACTGAGTAGTGCACCACTATGATTTTGAAAGAGATTCAGATCTTTTTGCAGCTAATGGAGGAATTTATTGGAACAGTAAGAGGTAAAGCAATGAAAAAATGGGTTGGATCCATCACTAAAATAATCAAAAGAAAAAGAACTGAGTTGCAAGAGACAATGGACCAGGTCATAATATTACATTTCAGAGTTCACCTCCCACGGATGAATGGCATATAAGCAGACCTGGTGGAAAGAAAGAATTTTGACCACATAAAGACTTTTGACCTGCTCTCCTTAAACCAACATAAATTGCTCGACAGCTCACTCTATTTGAATCAGGTTTATATCAAACTTTACAGTCATCAGAGTTAGTTGAAAGTATGTGGGCAAAAGAAAACAAAGAGATTAATTCTCCTACCCTTCTGAAAATGATTCAGCATACCATTAATTTCACTCTGTGGTTTGAGAAATATAAAGACTGAAAACTTAGAAGAAAAGGTAGCTTTGGTGAGCTGAATAATTGAGATTCTTTAAGTCTTTCAAGAGCTGAATGTTAATGGTGTCCTTGAGGTTGGCTGTGCTGTTGAATAACCTGTTTATAAGACTAGACCACATGTTTGAGCAAATACAAAGCTGCCAAAAGAAAATTTTACAAACAGTTCATGAACTGTGGGAAGATCACTGTAAGAAACATTTGAGGGGGAAAAAAGAGAAATATGTGGCAAAACTCAGGTCTGTTAATACACCATATGTGCCTTTCTTTGGAATTTATCTAATATCTTGAAAACAGAAGGAGGCAGTCCTGAGGTCCTAAAAAGGCATGGAAAAGAGCTTATAAACTTTAGTAAAGGGAAGAACATTGCAGAAAATTGCAGGTGAAATCCAGAAATACCAAAATCAGTCTTATTGTTTATGACTAAAATCAGGTATCAAAAAGTTCTTTGAAAACTTGAATCCAATGGGAAACAGCATGGAAAAAGAATTCACAGACTATCTTTTCAACAAATACCTAGAAACTGAACCATGAAACCCTAAGCCTCTCCAAAAGAATATAGCCATTCACTAAAATCTCCCAGTATTTGTCCATTAAACCCAAGACCAGGTACTATAAGACATCCCACACCACCACAGTAAGAGCCAAGGAAAAATAGTTAAAAGTAAAACCCCTGAAATTGAAACAGAAAATATAGCATCTGCACCAAATTCTCCAAGAACACCATCAACACCTTCTCCTGCTTCTGGTGCTTCCAGTACCACTGATGTTTGCAGCATACCTGACTCTGACCATTCAAGCCCTTTCATTCAAGATCTGCTTCAGTATCATCTATAAGTTTAACCAAGAGCACTGATGAAGTGCCTGTTCCTACCCTCCTATTCCTTCACTAAGATGACAAGAATCTGCTCCAGCAGAACCTTCACTATCAAAGATGACGTCTAAGCATTTAAACAGCCACCCAGCAATTCCTCCGGGGCAACCCATGCCAAAAGCCTATTCACCACAATATTCAGTATCAGACCAGACCTCTATTTCAGGCCCTCCTGAAAGCTCTCCCTTGTTACCTCCAAGAGAACCCATGAGGACACCTAATGTTTTCTCAAACTCACCACATACCTCTAACCTACCACTTTGGGGAAAAAAGTGACCACAGTAATGTCTTTGTCCCAAAGTGCCCTTTCCCCTTTATACCACCTCCTCCTCAAACACCTTCTCCACATGGCACAAGAAGGCATCTGCCATCACCACCGACACAAGAAGTGGACATGCATTCCACTGCTGGCTCACCTGTTCCTTGATGACAAAGCACTTCTCAAAATATTCCCTAAACTCCCTCCAAAATCTTATAAAAGGGAGCACACACCCATCCATGCACAGAGATGGACTACCACTGTTGGAGAATGCCCATTTTTCCCAAGTTCCTCTGTACCAGGATGTATGTTTTCCTAGCCCCAAATCCATTACCAGTGGTGGATGCACTGAATGTGCCAGCACTGAGGGCTTAAAATGAGAACTCCAAATACTAATGACTCTACTTCAAGATGCAGTATAAGACAATAAAATTTAATCTAGATGTAATTACAAAATGGAAATGGCATCTGTTTAAAATACGGAGAGACTTTAGAGGAACTGGACAACTGATTGCACTTGAAAATCAAGTAAAGGGACCTTTTTCCAGCCAGTAAGCAGTAGTTCTCTTTTTGTGAGGTGATCTTTATCATTAAAGGGGTTGACAACATAGTCTAGTGTCCAGCAGGCCCACAGGATGACAGCTTTTGTAATTCAAAATATTACGCACTTTTAAAAAATAAATCTTAAACAGGGATCTTGAAATCCTTTGTTTTTCTTTGCTTTTATTTGCCCTCCTTTAGAATATTTTCTTAAAAATGATTCAGAGGACTATGAGAAAAGGATGTGGTAACTAACATTATAGTAATCAAGGCCCAGCACTATACTGCTATTCTGCTTACAGATTATTACAGCAAACTGAATGGGTACTTAGGCTTCACCAAAGAAGTACTTCTTTAAGAATAATTATACCAATTTTATCAGAAAAGACCCTGATGAAAAAGACTGAAGGCAGAAGGAGAGGAGATGACAGAAGCTGAGATGGTTGGATGGCATCACTGACTTGATGGACATGCGTTTGAGCAAGCTCCAGTAGTTGGTGATGGACACAGAACCCTGGCATGTTATAGTCTGTGGGGGTCACAAATAGTTGGACAAGACTGAGTAACTGAACTGAACTGATGCCAATTTTAAGAACATTCCTCTACTCACCGTCCTTATACAAACAAAATGTGGTGGTCTTGCCTTCAAACAAGAGAAGTTTTACATCATTCACAATGACAGAACTTTTAAAAATATGTAGCTGTCAAGTATATGATTTATATTTAGGAAACTGTTAACTTATGCTAGATTGTCATTTTCTCCCATTCTCCCACAAAAGTTTACTGGTTTCCCATGTTCTGGCTTGTGGCTATCCCTCTATCCATACTATGGAAATGCAGTCACTCAGTGTGAAAGGAGCAGTGAACACCTTCATTTTTATTGCTGAGTGGTATTCTATTGTATGCATATATTACAATTTATTCATTCATCTATTGTTTCTAGTTTTTGATTGTTAAGAATATAGCTGTAATGAACTTAATGTGTATTTTTGTGTAAACATCAGTTTTTATATTGATTGGTTAAATACTGAAGAGCAAGATTTCTGGGTTGTTACAGTTATTATATGTAGTATCAAGCTTTTCTGACATGGTTGTTCCATTTTACATTTTGGTGAGCAGTGTGCAGGAGTTGCAGTTGTTCCACAGTTTTGTCAATGCTTCATACTGTCACTTTTTTATATAGCTATTCTAATAGCTATTTTATTTAATTGTGGTTTTCATTTGAATATCCCTGATGAATAATGATGTTAGTCATTTTTCACTTATTTATTGGCCACTGTGTATCTTATTTTGAGAAACATCAGTTCAAATCATTGGCCACTTTTTAGTTTGGTTTGTTTTATTAAAATGAATCCACTAAAGCAAAATATACCCACATGTATAAATACCAAAACCACACATTTGAAGACAAAAGCAAGTTGTATAAAACATTCTCACTGATATTACTTATAAAACAATGTTATTACACATATATACATGCAATGATACATGTGCATTATTGTAAAAGTATGAGATGTTGGGACCAATATTAACCAAATTTAGAATCTGTGGAAGATGGCAATGGTTACAGTTTGTAGAATGGACTATGAAAAGCTTCCTGTGAATCTGGATGGGGTACTGAGGTCATATATATTAGAGTATTCTAGCCAGTACACCAGCTTCATTCACACTCAGTGTTTCTGGTTACTGAACATAGTAAGAGGAAGCAGAAACAGTCTCAAAGCTACCTCTTGCTGATCCTGGAAATTGTTCTGATGTGGATCTAGTCCATTCTGAGATGTCCCAGAGGTAGGCCTGGGGCTGAAACAAACCATTAGGCAGTACAGTTACCCCTCGGCATCTGCTGGGGATTGGCTCCAGGATATCTCTTCAAATAATAAAATCAGCTGATGCTCAAGTCTTTCACAGTAGGCCCTCCATACCCTCAGGTTCTGCATCTGTGGATTCAACCAACCACAGAACCACAGATAGGAAAACACAGACATGCAGGAACTGTATTTGCATGAGTAATAACATAGTTGGAGTTCAGATTCATCAAACACATGTAATAAGTCATGATGGGGAGGACCATGAGCTGACATGTGTTTCTCCAAAAGTAAAATCAGAGACTTAGAAGATTATTCAATGTGTGCTTTTAGAAAAGCTTCACATTCCACAGTTAATATTTTTGTAAATGTCTATTTTCAGTTTTATTTCTATGAAAAAATTTGAAATTAGTACAAAACATAACATTTAGAATAAGGAAAATTTCTGTCAATATTTCCTAAGTTGATAGACTTCCTTCAAAAAAAACTTCAGCTATAATAAAATCTGAATTCTGTTAAAACCTTCACATTCAAAAAATCTTTAAGATTTCATCTCAGTATCAATTTCCTTGTTCAATAAAATGGCATTTTTTAACACAGTCTGTATTATTGATATCATCCCTATTATTTGCCTGACATGCAATAAGTATAACTTGTGTATGAAGGTCTCAAAAAATATATAAGATGTTGACAGCTTTCCCCAGGTGTGGTATATCTATTAGTAGTGGCCAAATTTTGGAAGAAAATTTTCCCACATCTGTTTGATTCATAAGATAATCTCCTACTTAAGTTATTTAATAAGCCTTAATTTATATTTACACTCCCTACATATATTAGTAGGGTTTCTTCCACATGCATTCATTTTAAGTTGTCTTATTAACAATATTCATTACAGTCATAGTAATTTCTCCCATGGTAACTCTTTCATTTGCTTTGGAATATGACTTAGAGTAAAAAATTTACCACTTTACATTAATAAGGGTCATGTCCTGTAGGAATTTTCCACAGTACTTCAGGGTATGAATAGCTAGGTACTAAGATTTCTCTCATTGCTATTAATATACTTAAAAGATTTTTCCCCTGTATATAATTTTGAATGTACTGTGAGAACTGATTTCTCAGAGGTTTCCCCAAATTCAGTATATTCATAGGCTTTCTCCCTTACATGCTTTCTCTGATGTACTTTGAGACCTGAGTTGCAACTGAAGGTTTTCTGACAATGACTACATTCATAGGGTTTTTCCCCTGTGTGTGTTCTCTGATGTTTAGTGAGATCTGACTTATGATAGAAGGGCTTCCCACATTCATTACACTTATAAGGTTTTTCCCCTGTGTGTATTCTCTGATGTACAATAAGGACTGATTTTTCAGAGAAAGATTTCCCACAATCATTACATTCACAGGGCTTCTCCCCTGTGTGAGTTCTCTGACGTGATCTGAGGACCGAATTGCAAGTGAAGGTTTTCCCACACTGATCACAGTAATGACTTCTCCCCTCTGTGTGTTCTCTTATGTACCATATAGTCAGACTTATAGTAGAAGGTTTTCCCACATTTTTTACACAAATAGGGTTTCTCCCCTGTGTGAGTTCTCTGGTGAACTGCAAGATGAATTTCTAGAGAAGAATTTCCCACATTCCTTACATTCATAGGGTTTCTCACCTGTGTGAGTTCTCTGGTATTTAGTGAGATCTGATTTATTGTAAAAGGGTTTTCCACATTCATTACACTTGTAAAGTTTCTCCCCAGTATGTATTCTCTGATGTACCATGAGGACCAATTTCTCAGAGAATGATTTCCCACATTCATTACATTCATAGGGTTTCTCCTTTGTGTGTGCTCTCTGGGGTACTTTTAGGCCTGAATTGCGACTGAAGGTTTTCCCACACTCATTACATTTATAGGGTTTCCCCCCTATGTGAGGTTTATGATGTTTGATGACATCTGACTTATAACAAAATGTTTTCCCACATGCCTTACATTCATATGGTTTCTCACCTGTGTGAATTCTCTGATGCATTGTAAGGTATGAATCCCTGGAGAAGAATTTTCCACACTGATTACACTTACAGGATTTCTCACCTGTGTGTGTTTTCTGATGTATTGTGAAAACTGAGTTGTTTATGAAGGTTTTCCAACATTCACTACATTCATAGGGTTTCTACCCTGTGTGAATTTTCTGGTGTACTGTGAGATATGACTTATGGTAGAAGCTTTTTTCACATTCTTTACATTCATAGGGTTTCTTTCCTGTGTGAATTCTCTGAATTATGAGGTGTGAATTCCTAGAGAAGGATTTCCCACATACATTACATTCAGAGGGTTTCTCTCTGGTGTGGATTCTCTGATGTAAAGTGAGAAGGGATTTCCTACAGAAGCATTTCCCACATTCATTACATTCATAGGGTTTCTCTCCTTATGTACTCTCTGATGTTTGGTGAGTTTTGACTTTCACAGAATGCTTCTTCACATTCATTACATTCATAGACCTTGTCTCATATGCACATTTTCTGAGTTACATTAAGAACTGACTTCCAGAAAGGTTCATCCAGGTTGTTACATTCAAATGTTCTCTCTCCTGTGTCAAGAAAATTTGATCTGCTGAAATTATCCACTTTGTCATTATGTTCATAATCTTTCAGCTTCAAATGTTTCAAGAGAGATACCTTTCCAAAGGTTTTGCCATATTCATTAAACTCATAAAGACTTTCTCTTATCTTATGGACCATGAGAATTGAGTAATTACAGAATGTTTTGTCACATCTGTTATGTTCACAGGGACCTTGTCTTTTGTGAGCTTGTTTATATGTGATGAAAAGTGTCTTCTCACAGAAATCTTCACCACATTCTTTATATTCAAAAGACTGCTCTACATGTTTAATTTTCTCAAATGGAAAGAAGTCTTCATTTTGACTGACATACTTTCTATTCTGAATTAATTCATAAGGTTTCTCTCTTACATGAGCTTTTTCATGGTTAACATGAAGGAGTAAGTTTTCATATGCACTGAGATCATCAGATTTCTTTCTTAAATAGTTTTTCTCAATAATTAATTCTGAAATATATTTCAAATTCATCCCACTTGTGTCACATTTACAGGGTATTTTTATGAAAGTGGGTATGTGCTGAAATGAAACATTTTTCCTAATACATTACCTCTCTCTATAGTCAGTGTTTTGTTGTTGATAAATGGAACTTGCCAGAAATGTCTGTTGTGCATTTCCTGACTCTGTTCCAGCTGGTTAACAATCCTGCAGACTTCTATAAATGAGCAAAAAACTGTACATTATTAATTTAATTATAATTATGATAAACTTACCCTTATATACAAATACCCTTTTATATGATTGACTCAATTTCTTTAAATAAGAGTAATCCAAGATTTCTGTGTGCCCCATTCTTTTAGCTTAGAAGAAAGAAACAAAACTTGACACAGTGGAAATGGGGGATAAAAACTCAGAATAAAGACATCTATATTTGACAATGTTTACATAGGTAAATACTTCAAGACTTAATATGGTGGTTAAAAATAAATAAAAGCACAGTGAATAAAGGAAGACATATTTTGAGGGAAAAAGACTGAGCCAGGTCTGGGAAATGCAGAAAACCAGAAAAGAAATGAAGGTTAGTATATAAGAGTACCCTGGAGAGATATCAGAGGATTGATTTGATCTTTGGAAGGAAACAAATTAGACTTTATCTAATTTGCTTATACTTAAGATACTATAGCTAAATCTCTATGCTTTACATGTTTCCAGTGTTTCTAGTTGAATTCTCTTTTTAAAATTATTTTAATTTTATATATTAATTATTATACTGTTAATTCCAAATTAAATTTATAGAAAAGCACCAATTTGTTCCTGCTTAAGGAGACCTGTAGCAGCCTACTTTCTTGTTCTCCCTCTACTCATGTGACTTACAAAGTCTACAAATGTCTACCAGGAATGTAAAATCAANTTAATTATTATACTGTTCATTCCAAATTAAATTTATAGAAAAGCACCAATTTGTTCCTGCTTAAGGAGACCTGTAGCAGCCTACTTTCTTGTTCTCCCTCTACTCATGTGACTTACAAAGTCTACAAATGTCTACCAGGAATGTAAAATCAAAGAAACAAGAAAGATTGAAAGAGGGCCAGATCTATTTGTTTTCAGTTTTGGTATATTCATCTTATTCTCTAAGTTTCTGCAAAAGTTATCTTACCCTACTATCAAATGCTAATTTTTCATCTTAAATTTGCTGTGATGAATTTAATACATTAATACATTTTTAAACTTCCAAACAGATCTCTGCATTTCTGGGTTTTATTTATATTCAAAACCATGGAGGACCTAACCTAAAATAATTACTGATACTTATATTTATTTACCCTAAGAATTCTCAGCTAGACTTCACCTTATTATCTTCCTATTCAGTATATGCAATATAACAATGATAATGTTACTCAAAAACCTATTCAGAGCCCTTTGTCTCCAAGCAACATTAGACTAAATAGACTATAGGTACAATTCTAGGGGAAAAAATACTTTTTACCAACTATATTCATATTGAATATCTATACTATCATTCCACAAAGCCATAATAAATATATCCTTTCTCAAAATGACAGACTGTTAAGTTGCCAGAAATTGTTCAAGGTCAACCAAGACTTTCAGTAAACAGGCTTACATTTCCATTTTGGCTTTGCTCAGAACCTAAACATTAAACATCAGGGAAATTACACTGTGTCATATCTGTTTCCAAATAAATCTTTACAACATCTCTACAATTCCAAGTTATATTTACATTGAAATTTAAAAATAATTACATTCTGTACATCTAGTTCTGTCACAACACTGAACAATACTTCTTTGTGGTATAAACACCTTCTGTTAACTGCTAAAATTTAAAATATTCAGTTGTCTTTTTTTCTCCTCCTTTTTCTAACTGTAACCTATGATCTTACAAGTATTTACCTCTGACTTCCTTTTAGTACTGTAATTAGTTGTCCTTAACAAGTCGTGTGCTTTTCAAAACACAAATCTCAAGTTTTATTCAAACCTTTAGTTTCTGAACAGGAATCTAGAGGTTTATAATGCAATGTCTGAATTGAAAAGTTATTTTCTTGCAGTGTTTTCTGAATGAATCGATATAAAGGGTCTCTCATTCATCAAGAGTTAAATTAAGAAATGATCCAATATCCATTATAAGTTATATAACAAAATAAGATAGGCTGTCTTTGGAGAAAGCATAACATAGATAAGAAAATAGCCTCATTCAATATCCATACACTATCAAGAATCAGAATCTATAGCTGATAAGGCAAATCAAAATAAGCAGGAAATATTTCATAAAAGCTGGGGAAACAAAATCAAAATCAAGAAACAATCTAAAAAGGAGAGTAAAAAACAAAAGCTAAAAAATGTTAATAATGACAATAACAGGAAAATTAACAAACTATCACCACAACCCAGGCTCTGCTCCATGTACTTTCCCATACTAATTCATGAGAATCATTAAGTACACAGAATCTAAGACACAGCTGTATGAAAGGAAAGCATATATATGGATCATATTCAGGAAGGATTAAATGGGAGTTTAGCACCCCCGGTTTTGTTCCACAGAGATGAGATATAGCAGTATTTTAAGCATGATTAAAAGAGAAAAACTTAATTTTGGGGAAAAGGTAACTCAAATCAACAACATGATAAACTAAATGGTTTGGGGGAATATAATTTCATTTAGAAATTAGAACAAACTAAAAGAATATGGTTAGTGTTTTAGGTGGTCTCAGTGGAAAATGAGAAAATAAAAATATTTTTTAACAATTTTACAAAAGGATAACAATAATATCTGTAAGAAAGGATGAGAGAAAAATAAAATGATGGTATGTCAGTTGTAAGAGTAGAAGGTTCATGAAAGTGAAAGTGAAGTCACTTAGTCATGTCTGACTCTTTGAGACCCTGTGGACTGTAGCCTACCAGGCTCCTCCGTCCATGGGACTTTCCAGGCAATGGTACTGGAGTGGATTGCCATTTCCTTCTCCAGGGGATCTTCCCAACCCACGGACTGAACCCGGGTCTCCTGCATTGTAGACAGATGCTTTACCATCTGAGCCACAAGGGAAGATTGTGCTTTGTGAATGATGATTTCAATAGTAGTTCTTGCCATACGGGAGGAACTGGAGTATCCTGTGAGAGATACTCTGCAGACAGGTAAAACATTGAATATTGCAAAAGCAAAAGATGCTAAAGACAAATATCAAGTCACTAAAACCTGATGTCTTATAGATTAATTTTATTTTTGAAGATCCAATGTGACAATTTTACTTCTGACTGGTAAATTTAGTCCTTATACAATTATGGTCATTATTATATCACACTGACGCCTACATTTTACTTTCTGCTTTATATCTGTCAGCTTTACCACTACTTCTACTGTACCTTTCTTCCTTTGTTTTAGATTGATTTGGTTTTTTGTTATTGTTTCCGTTTTCTCCTCTATACAACTTTGCAGGTTATACACACCTGTTTCTCCACTTTAGGTGGCTGTCCCTTAAATTTTGTCATTAATATTGAACTTAAAATCTAAAGTGATTCTATAATCTGAACCTCTTTTTCTAACAGAAGAATCAAATGCAATTTGATCAACTCCCAATTCAATTATGAAACTATCTTTTAGTATATCATAGTCTTTTTTTAGCCTTACAAATTAGGTATCATAATTATTTTTACTCATATATTGCTTAGACTTACGCATAAGTTTACTAATTTCTTGTTGCTTACCACTCCTCTCAACTATTCTTTAGGTTTCATTTTTTTTTCTCTTCCTGTAGTATCTCTGTTAGAATTTTACTAAGAAAATTATACAATAAAAGGTATTGCTTCTATGATTTATTTCAGGACCAATCCAAATTTAACAATATACCCTGACAAAGATTCTCTCCTTAACTAAATTTTAGTTAAGCTCCTCTGNTCTCTTCCTGTAGTATCTCTGTTAGAATTTTACTAAGAAAATTATACAATAAAAGGTATTGCTTCTATGATTTATTTCAGGACCAATCCAAATTTAACAATATACCCTGACAAAGATTCTCTCCTTAACTAAATTTTAGTTAAGCTCCTCTGAGACCTATTCCTGACTAGGTCTCAGCCTTGGTCTTTTATGTCTGTTTCTGCTGAGCAGTTTTAGCAAGAATTCTTGTCAGTCTAGGGAGAATCTCCAAACCCTTGGTATTTCCTCACCCAAAGTTCCTCATGTTTCAACCTTGATATATAAACCCTTGGCCTGAATTTAGCAAAAATTCTGTAAGGTCAGTTTAGCAAGAATCTCCTCACCTTTGATGTTAACTCTTAGTAATTTTATATTCACTTACCCCTTCACTCTGTTGGCTACAAATCCTTAGCTGTCTTTGCTGTATTTAGAGTTGAACTCAGTTTTATAAAAAACAACTTTTATCCCCTTACTGCAATAGCTAATGAATAAAATCTATATTGCCTTTAACTAGTATCTGGCTTTATTTCTCTTAGACAAATCTCATCCTTTAAAAAATAGTTTCCTGAGTTCATTATTCTAGATTGACTTTTTTTTTTTTTTTGCTTCAATTTAGATGTCTCTAGCAGTGTCTCACACCACCCTTATGGCAGACAGTGAAAAGGAACTAAAAAGCCTCTTGATAAAAGTGAAAGAGAGAGTGAAAAAGTTGGCTTAAAGCTCAACATTCAGAAAACTAAGACCATGGCATCTGGTCCCATCACTTCATGGGAAATAGATGGGGAAACAGTGGAAAGGGTCAGACTTTATTTTGGGGAGGGGGTCCAAAATCACTGCAGATGGTGATTGCAGCCATGAAATTAAAAGATGCTTCCTCCTTGGAAGGAAAGTTATGACCAACCTAGATAACATATTCAAAAGCAAAGACATCACTTTGCCAACAAAGGTCCGTCTAGTCAAGGCTATGGTTTTCCCAGTAGTCATGTATGGATGTGAGAGTTGGACTGTGAAGAAGGCTGAGCGTCGAAGAATTGATGCTTTTGAACTGTGGTGTTGGAGAAGACTCTTGAGAGTCCCTTGGATTGCAAGGAGATCCAACCAGTCTATTCTAAAGGAGATCAGTCCTGGGTGTTCTTTGGAAGGAATGATGCTAAAGCTGAAACTCCAATACTTTGACCACCTCATGTGAAGAGTTGACTCACTGGAAAAGACGCTAATGCTGGGGGGACTGGGGGCAGGAGAAGGGGATGGCAGAGGATGAGATGGCTGGATGGTATCACCAACTCGATGGACATGAGTTTGAGTGAACTCCGGGAGATGGTGATGGACAGGGAGGCCTGGCGTGCTGTGATTCATGGGGTCGCAAAGAGTCGGACACGACTGAGCGACTGAACTGAAATGAACTGAGCAGTGTCTCATTCCTTAGGAGGCAATGTGATTTTCCCTCTGGCTGTTATTAAGATTTTCTATTTTGGAGAAGGAATTGCTTTTATGGAATGCATATTTAATCTCTTTTATTCCTTGTTATTTATTTCAAACTTTATGTCAGTTTCTTCTTGCTTATTTTTCTCATCTTTATGAATATAATTTTAGCAGTACCTATTCTTCCTTACAGAGAAGGCAATGGCACCCCACTCCAGTACTCTTGCCTGGAAAATCCCATGGACGGAGGAGCCTGGTAGGCTACAGTCCATGGGGTCACTAAGAGTCGGACACGACTGAGCGACTTCACTTTCACTTTTCACTTTCATGCATTGGAGAAGGAAATGGAAACCCACTCCAGTGTTCTTGTCTGGAGAATCCCATGGACAGGAAAGCCTGGTGGGCTGCCATCTATGGGGTCACACAGAGTCGGACACGACTGAAGTGACTTAGCAGCAGCAGCAGCATATTTCTTGAATTCTTCTGTCATAGAAGTAATCAATGCATTCTATTCAAAATTCATGGTTTAATATTTTATAATATTTCTTATGTACTTTACAACTATTATGATCATGCTGCTGCTGCTAAGTTGCTTCAGTCATGTCCGACTTTGTGAGACCCCATAGATGGCAGCCCACCAGGCTTCTGTCCCTAGGATTCTCCAGGCAAGAATACTGGAGTGGGTTGCCATTTCCTTCTCCAATGCATGAAGTGAAAAGTGAAAGTGAAATCACTCAGTTGTGTCCGACTCTTCAAGACCCCATGGACTGTAGCCTACCAGGCTCCTCCGTCCATGGGATTTTCCAGGCAAGAGTACTGGAGTGGGTTGCCACTGACTTCTCCCTATGATCATAAGACAACTCTATCTAATCTACTACTTTTGTTACCTTTTCCACCTCTTTTTTCTTGTCTTGAATGAATTTGTGCTGGTTCCTTTTTGATTATTCAGCTTCAAAGAACATGAGCTTTTTAAGAAACAGCCAACTAGATGAGATTTACTTGGCAGAGGGAATAGAGCCATGTCTTAGGCCAACAGGATAATTCCTTATGAACAGTGCTTTTCACACATACCAGACTCAGTATATAGATCAACTCAGATCTGCATTCCTTTCTCAACAGAGTAGCAAATGGCTTGCTCTGTTGGTAATCATGGAGTCAGGGTTGGCACCACTGCAGCTACTGACTAAGGAACACCAAATGTTGTGCTGACTTCACAGAGACTACATTGCCTAAGGAGCTGAACTGGAGCCATGAAGACTCTGGCTTCCCTAGCAGTTACCTAGAGAGTCTGTCTGATGTAATCCATAAGTGAGAGGGAGTTAAAGACTATACAGACCAGTCTTATCTAATGAGAGAGAGGAACAAGAAGACAGAAACTTCCTTTCCACCTCTCTGGCAGGCTGTATGAGGACAAAGTGGCTCACATGAAGACTATGAAGTCTTGCTGACTCTGAAACCAGAGGTGCTTATCATAGAGCCATAGCTAACTAAGTAATGGCCCCTTTGTATCTACCATTCCTCTTCACCAGGCTTACTCCTCATCTCATTTTTTAAGGCGGTCTATACATGAGTTTGAGTAAGCTCCAAGATTTGGTGATGGACAAGGAAGCCTGGCATGTGGCAGTCCATGGGGTCACAAAGAGTTGGACACGACTGAGTGACTGAACTGGCTGTACATCCTAGCTAATTACTCTCAAGTAAGTTTCTGCTTTAAATTCAGTGTTCTAGGATTACCCACTAAGATAGTATGTAAGTTTATTAACCCACATTTAGGTGTCTGAGAGGGTTTTCTTTCCCCCCACAAATAGAAAGTCTCTTTTCTTACATTGTCAGAGAAATGAGAGTACTACTGAAAAATATGGTTTAAGTATGTTTCCACACTTAGCCCTAATGAGTCTGCTTTGTAGAACCAAACTGTATCCAAAGAAGTTCTACCTCCCTGGGGGCAACATTGTGGTTAATCTAAAAATTTAGGTTTCACACCTCAAGAGTATTTACTGACTTTTTCCCCGAAAAGTACTTTGCCAATTTCTCTTACTAAGAGAAATGCTTTTGTTTTCCATCCATCTGCCATAAATATACTCCTGGCTTGAGTTTTTCAATGATTTTGACACTTTTATACTTGTGCTGATTTGTGATTTTAGATATTCTCTAGTGTCATAAACTGAATTTGTATTGCTCATTTATATTAATGATTCTGGATGACCTGAAGGCAAAGATGGAGAAAACGCTGACTTCACACATCCTTCTTCAAAGAAGTTCACTCTGTCCTTTAAATACTGTCTTCACTTAGCTAAAAGACACCACATTCTCCACCCAGTCTGCAAATGCTTCTTCTCTTTTTTTTGCTGAGCCATCTCATTCTCATGTCTTCTGAAAGGTAGTGTCCCAGGGTATAAGCCTTCAGACCTTTCAAATATGTGCATTCCTCCTCCTAAGGAGAGATGTTATCTAATCCCTTAGCTTTAAATACTACATTTTGAAGCTTTAAATACTGTGATAGCCGACACTTTTCAAATAAATATATACCACCTGGACTCTTCCCTAATCTACTTCTGCTTATATACCCAAATAGTGATTCACAAGTACACCTGGATATTTTATAGTCACCTGAAACTTGATGTGTGCAATTTAAACTCCTATTAACTCCTCCCAAACTGTTTCTCCCCATTTTTTCCCAATCTTGGCAATTCATGCTCATTGATCCAGTTTTTCTGGATGAAATCCTTGGAGTCTTTCTTGACTCTTCTCTTTTTTTCATATTCCTTGTCCAATTCAACAGCAAATCTTATAGGTTCTCACCTTCAAAATACATCCAGAAGCCAATCACTTTTATTCTTCCTTGCCATTTTCAACCAAGGATAAGCTACCATCACATTTACACAGACAGAAATACTATTCTGATTGATGTTCTTGCTTTCAGCTCTCTTCTCCCAATATTTGCTTCACTCAGCAGTTAGAGAGATCAATTTAAAAGACATATCAATGTGTGTTACTTACTGGGTTAAATTATGCCAATGGCTTCTCATCTCACATAGAATAAAATCAAAGTCCTTATCATGGCCCAAATGGCCCTACATAATTTGAGTTCCCAGTGCCTTTACAATGCCAACTCTACTATTCATTGCTCATTCATTTCCCCCAATCCAGAGTGATATTTATGTGTCCTCAAACACATCAAGTACATCCCTGCCTTAGTAGACTGACATTTGATGTTACCTTTGCCATCAAGACTCTCCATGATTCTCATTCTCATTTTATTCAAGTTAATATCATCAGAAAGCCCTTCTTGATATCCTTTCTAAAGTATAACACTCCATCATTCTTACCATTCTCAATTTCCTTGGTATTTACTGGCATATTTTATGTATATACATGTGTTATTGTCTGTTGATTGCCCTTCTCTCCCTATCAGAATGTAAGCTCCATGAGGTCAGGGATGAAATTTAGTTCACTGATGTATTTCCAACACCTAAAACCTGAGTGATGCTCATAGGTACTTAATATTTGTTGAATGAAAAAATGAACATATGAGCAACAATTAAGAATGAAAAGAATTCATACCTGTCACCAGGTGCCCTATTTAACACACCGTAACTCACCTGGGTAGCTCTGGCTTGGAGACTCTGCCTCTAATACCCATGGCTGCTCTCCTTGTTCCAACTTGAAGATCAGTTCTGGTTTAGGGATGTAATACCCTGTGAACAGGAAATGACATGGGAATTGGGCTAGATTCACAGGCTTTAGGGCTTCTGAGGAAAACAGAAAATGAAACTTCAGACACCCATTTCAAACTTTTACTAGAAAAACATTCTTCATAGTGTTTCAACAATCGTTCTAATCACCCTAAATCTGAAGCCTAAATATGATCAAACCCAAAAAAGCTCCCACAGAATTTAGCAATAAGCAAGGATGTGCAACTAGGAATCTACATGGAAAACAATCCCTACCCACNTCTTCATAGTGTTTCAACAATCGTTCTAATCACCCTAAATCTGAAGCCTAAATATGATCAAACCCAAAAAAGCTCCCACAGAATTTAGCAATAAGCAAGGATGTGCAACTAGGAATCTACATGGAAAACAATCCCTACCCACAGAGATGAGGTGACTATAGTTCTCCAGCATCACATCCCTGTACAGGGTCCTCTGAGCAGGGTCCAGCTTCTGCCATTCCTCCTGAGTGAAGCCCACAATTACATCCTCAAATGATAAGGATCCCTGAAACAGCACATTTGTGTTCAAATTCAAATAATCATAACAGGAAGACATGGAAAATATGCATGAAATGGTTATACTGTTCACTATTCAGAATTAATAAAAATGTGTGTGATGCCTACTTTTGCATTCTACTTGGTTGGAGAGGGAGAAATCATAATAGATATTCCCTACTATTGTTATAAGTTATTGGTGCCTGCAAGCCATAAAGAACTCTCCTACTCTGGAGAATCTGAAGACAAAGCAATGTTACTTTTATCAAGGTGCATATAATCTGAAAACAAACATACATACATGTAACTACAATAAGAAGTTATTATAGTGAAAAGATGTGCAAAGCTGATAGAGGTTACAAAGGGGACAAAAGATCTATTCTTGCTATTAGGGCAGGTTTCACTGAGGAGGTTAAAAAAAATATTAGAGTAACATTCATGAACATAGGGCCACAGCATAACCATGTATGCATCTAAAATATATAGTTAAAAGAATAACAATTAGCACATATGAGAGTGCCATTCAGGACTATGATAAGATGAAAAGCTAAAGAGGTATTCAAGGAATGAGTTATTGAATAATTTTTTACCTAACACCTGAGAATAGGGGTGTCCAAAATATCTGGTTACTCTTGCATCTGGGAAATTTATTTACAAATTTATGATTTAGAAAAAAATGTAGGTAGGCACCTGAGTATTTACTTCCCATAACTGAACAGACTATCTCACAGTTTTCACCAAGAGTAGATTTCATCTCAAGAAACCACTTTCTTTGCTCATTTGTAAGAAGCAACTCCTCATCAATAAAATTGTACCAAGAGACTGGAGTAATTCAGTAACTTCTTCACACTCCACTTTTGATTCTAGTTCTCTTGCTACTTCTACCATATCTGCAATTACTTCCTCCACTGAAGTCTTTAATTACTCAAAGTCATCCATAAGGGCTGAAATCAACTTCTTCCAAATGACTGTTAATGTCAATACACAAACCTCTTCCTATGAATCAGAAACATTCCTAATGGTTTCCAGAATGGTGAATCCTTTCCAGAAGGTTTTTAACTTACTTTACCAGATCCATCAGAAGAATCACTATCTATGGCAGCTAAAACCTTATAAAATGTATTTCTTAAATAATAAGATGTGAACAGCAAAACTACTCCTAGATCTGTGGGCTGCAGATGTATTAGTAGGCATTGAAAACAACATTAATCTTATTGTACATCTCAATCAGAGCTCTTGGATGACTAGGTGTACTGTCAACAAACAGTAATATTTTGAAAGGAATTTTTTTTTCTGAGCAGTAAGTCTCAATAGTGGGCTTAAAATATTTACCAAACCATGTTGTAAACTGATATGCTGTCATCCAGGCTCTGTTCTTCCATTTACAGAGCAAAAGCAGAGAAGATTCTTAAGGGACCTAGGACTTTTCATATGCTAAATGAGCACTGGCTTCAATTTAAAGTCAACAGTTGCAACAGCCCCTAACAAGAGAGTCAGCCTGTCCTTTGAAGCCAAGCACTGACTTCTCTCTAGCTATGAAAGTCCTAGATGGCATCTTCACGTTTTTTAAAAATTTATTGACATTTTAATGATTTTTTTAAAAAGATGTATTTATTTTGATGTGCTGGATCTTAGGTGCAGCACATGGAATCTTCACTGTGGCATGTGGGATCTTTTAGTTGCATTATGTAAGAAATTTAGTTGCAACATGTGAATTCTTAGTTTCGGCATGCAGAATCTAGTTCCCTAACCAGGGATCAAACCTGGGCCCCCTGCACTGGGAACATGGAGTCTTAGCCACTGGACCACCAGGGAAGTTCTGTCTTTTTCTGTTAAGGCTGTTTTGTCTACACTGGAAATCTATTTAGTACACCCACCTTCACTAATTACCTTAGCTAGATCTCCTGGATAACTTTCTACATCAGCACCTGCTGCTTCACCTTGCACTTTGATGGTATGGAGACAGCTTCTTTCCTTAAACCTCATGAACCAGTCTCTGCTAACTTCAAACATTTCTTCTGACACTTTCCTCACCTTTTTCAGCCTTTATGAAATTGAAGAAAAGAGAATTAGGGTCTTCCTCTGGATTAGGCTTTCATTTAAAGGAATGTTGTGGCTTGTTTCATTTTCTATCCAAATCACTAAAACTTTCTCCATATCATAATAAGGCTGTTTCACTTTCTTATCATGTGTGTGTTTACTGGAGTAACACATTTAACTTCCTTTAAGTACTTTCCTTTTGCATTCACAACTTGATTAACAGTTTGGTGCAAGAGGCCTAGTTTTTGGTCTGTCTAGGCTTTCAACATGCTTTCCTCACTAAATTTAATCATTTCCAGCGTTTTACTTTCACTTTAACAGAGAGGCCATTGTAGAGTTATTAACTGGACTAATGTCAATACTTTTTTGTCTCAGAGAATATGGAGGCCTGAGGAAAGGTAAAGAAACTGGGAAACAGCTGGTTGGTAGAACAGCCAGAATACATACAATATGTAAGTTAATCTTACATAAATGTGGTTTGTGGGGGTCCAAAACAATTACAATAGTAACATCAAAGATCACTGATCACAGATCACCATGACAAATATAATAATAATGAAAAAGTTGAAATATTATGAAAATTACCAAAATATGACACATTGATATGAAGCATGTATGCTTTTGGAACAATGTGCCAAAGACTCAATGCAGGGTTACCATAAACCTTCAATTTATACTATGATCCACCTCCCAGTATACTGGAAATAAAAGTGAAAATAAACAAATGGGATCTAATTAAAATTAAAAGCTTCTGCNCATTACATGGCTTTAATAAATAAAGTATTAATCAATTTGGACCAATCTTAAATAAATTAGAATTTTTAAAAAGACCCTCTATGACTCTAGACAGATATTATCTTTGCCTCCCCCTCACTTCTGATGGTAGCCAGCAATATGTGACAATCTTTGGACTGAAGGTGAATACTCCAATCTCTGCTTAACTGTCATCAGTGTTTTCCCCATTTGTCTCTATCCTGGTGATACTGTGATATAGTAAGGATTATATATTCTTGTCTCTGGCAAGAAGAAAGACATAATAAAAATTAGAGAGATAAATAAGTGGAGTATAAAAATAGAACGAACAAAGTCAAAAGTTGCTTCTCTGAAAATAAATCAACAAACCTTTAGCCAGACTGACAAAGAAAAAAGAGAAAAGACTCAAAATATTAAAATCAGAAATGAAAATACTTTTATTGACCTAACAGAAATAAAAACACAATACCACAAACAATTATATGTCAAAAAATTAGAAATGTAAATGAATAAATTCTTAGAAACACAGAAATAACCAACTGATTCAGGAATACAAAAAATGAATAGCAAGCAAAGAGATCAAATCAGTAATCAAAAATCTCTCAACAAAGTAAAGTCCAAAACCAGATGACTTCACTGGTGAATTTTAGCAAACATTTAAAGAAGAATTAACACTAATTCTTCCCAAACTCTTCCAAAAATAAGTGGAAGAAATATAGTTGACCCCTTAAAAACACAGGGGTTAGGGGTGATGACCTCACTGCAGTTAGAGCTGGCCCTCCTTATCTGTTTCTGCACCTGTGGACTCCACAACTGTGGACTGTGCAGTACTGTAATATTTAGCACTTAAAAATCTACATGAGTGGACCTATGCAGTTTAAACCAATGTAGTTCAGGGGTAAACTGTACTTCTTAATTCAATGAGGCCAGTGTTAATTACCCTAATATTTAAGCCAAATAAAGGAATCACAATGAAATGAAATTACAGGTCAATATGCCTTATAAACATAAATGTAATATACTCAACAAAATACTGTAAGATGGAGTCCAAACAACATATTAAAAGGGTCATGGGGAATTTGCTGGCAGTCCAGTAGTTAGGACTCTGTACTTGCACTGCAGGAGGCACAGATTTGACCCCTACTAGAGGAACCAAGATTCCACAAGTCATCTGGTGCAGCAATCAATCAATCATGAATCACAATGAAGTAGAATTTATACCAGGAATGCAAGAGCAGTTCAACATGAGATAATCAATTTAATATACTAAATAATGATGAAAAATCCCCACAAATTGCTCAAATGAAGCAGAAAAAGCATTTGACCACATCAAAAACCTTTTTAGGATAAAATCACTCAGTAAACTAGGAACAGAAGTGAACTTCTCAACATGATAAAAAGGCATGCATGAAAAACTCACAGCTAAAAATATTTAAGCGTAAAAGACTGAAAGCTTTCCCACTTAAGTGAGGAACAAGACAAGAATATTCACTTTGAGCACTTCTATTCAACACTGTAAAAGAAGTTCCAGCTAGAGAAAATCAGGCAATAAAAAGAAATAAAGGCACCCAAATTAGAAAGAGTAAAGTAAAACTATCTCTATCTGTAAAACATAAACCTATACACAGAAAATCCCAAAGAATCCATCAAAAAACTATTAGAGCTAATAAATTCAATAAAATTGTAGAACACAAGATTAACACAAAAAAACTCTGTTGTTTTACTATACACTGACAATGAACAATCCAAAAGTAAATTAAGAAAACAACTCTACTTATGACAGCATCAAAAAGAATAAAATACTTCAGAACAGAGTTAATCAATGAGGTACAAGGCTTGTGCTGCTGTTGCTGCTGCTAAGTTGCTTCAGTCATGTCCGACTCTATAGGTGGCNTTCTTAGAAACACAGAAATAACCAACTGATTCAGGAATACAAAAAATGAATAGCAAGCAAAGAGATCAAATCAGTAATCAAAAATCTCTCAACAAAGTAAAGTCCAAAACCAGATGACTTCACTGGTGAATTTTAGCAAACATTTAAAGAAGAATTAACACTAATTCTTCCCAAACTCTTCCAAAAATAAGTGGAAGAAATATAGTTGACCCCTTAAAAACACAGGGGTTAGGGGTGATGACCTCACTGCAGTTAGAGCTGGCCCTCCTTATCTGTTTCTGCACCTGTGGACTCCACAACTGTGGACTGTGCAGTACTGTAATATTTAGCACTTAAAAATCTACATGAGTGGACCTATGCAGTTTAAACCAATGTAGTTCAGGGGTAAACTGTACTTCTTAATTCAATGAGGCCAGTGTTAATTACCCTAATATTTAAGCCAAATAAAGGAATCACAATGAAATGAAATTACAGGTCAATATGCCTTATAAACATAAATGTAATATACTCAACAAAATACTGTAAGATGGAGTCCAAACAACATATTAAAAGGGTCATGGGGAATTTGCTGGCAGTCCAGTAGTTAGGACTCTGTACTTGCACTGCAGGAGGCACAGATTTGACCCCTACTAGAGGAACCAAGATTCCACAAGTCATCTGGTGCAGCAATCAATCAATCATGAATCACAATGAAGTAGAATTTATACCAGGAATGCAAGAGCAGTTCAACATGAGATAATCAATTTAATATACTAAATAATGATGAAAAATCCCCACAAATTGCTCAAATGAAGCAGAAAAAGCATTTGACCACATCAAAAACCTTTTTAGGATAAAATCACTCAGTAAACTAGGAACAGAAGTGAACTTCTCAACATGATAAAAAGGCATGCATGAAAAACTCACAGCTAAAAATATTTAAGCGTAAAAGACTGAAAGCTTTCCCACTTAAGTGAGGAACAAGACAAGAATATTCACTTTGAGCACTTCTATTCAACACTGTAAAAGAAGTTCCAGCTAGAGAAAATCAGGCAATAAAAAGAAATAAAGGCACCCAAATTAGAAAGAGTAAAGTAAAACTATCTCTATCTGTAAAACATAAACCTATACACAGAAAATCCCAAAGAATCCATCAAAAAACTATTAGAGCTAATAAATTCAATAAAATTGTAGAACACAAGATTAACACAAAAAAACTCTGTTGTTTTACTATACACTGACAATGAACAATCCAAAAGTAAATTAAGAAAACAACTCTACTTATGACAGCATCAAAAAGAATAAAATACTTCAGAACAGAGTTAATCAATGAGGTACAAGGCTTGTGCTGCTGTTGCTGCTGCTAAGTCGCTTCAGTCATGTCCGACTCTATAGGTGGCACCCCATAGATGGCAGCCCACCAGGCTCCTCTCTCCCTGGGATTCTCCAGGCAAGAATACTGGAGTGGGTTGCCATTTCCTTCTCCAATGCATGAAAGGGAAAGTGAAGTCACTCAGTCGTGCCTGACTCTTAGCGACCCCATGGACTGCAGCCTACCAGGCTCCTTCATCCGTGGGATTTTCCAGGCAAGAGTACTGGAGTAGGTTGCCATTGTATTCACTGAAAATTACAAAACTTTGTTGAAAGAAATTAAAGACCTAAATAAGTGGAAGGACATTCCTTGTTCATGGGATAAAATACTTAATATAGTCAAGATCACAATACTCCCCAGAGTTTCACATATTTGATGAAAAATCCACTGGACTTTTTGCAGAAATGGACATGATCTTTAAATTCACATGGAAATGCAAGAAATCTCAAATAACCAAAACAACCTTGACAAAGAGAAACAAATCACAGGACTAACACATCTTAACTTCAAAACTTGCCACAAAGCTAGAGAATCTAAACAGTACAGAACTGGCATAATGAAACACGTATAAATCCAGTGAATGAAACTGAAAGTCTGGAAATAAACCTATACTTACCAGGTGGGGCTAGTGGTAAAGAACCCACCTGCCAATGCAGAAGACATAAGAGATGTGGTTCAATCCCTGGGTTGGAAAGATTCCCTTGGAGGATGGGATGGTAGCCCACACCAGTATTCTTGCCTGGAGAATCTCATAGAGAGAGAAGCCTGATGGGCTACAGTCCATAGGGTTGCAAAGAGTCAGACAGGACTGAAGCAATTTAGCACAAACCTATACATCTCTGGTCAACTAATTCTCAACAAGAGTACCAAGGCCATTCAACAGGGGGAAAACAGTCTCTTCAATAAATGATGTGGGGACAATGAGATATCCACATACAAATAAACAAGATTGGATCCCTTCCCGTTATAGATGCAAAATTAACTCAAAGACCTAAATATATGAGCTAANAGGCTTGTGCTGCTGTTGCTGCTGCTAAGTTGCTTCAGTCATGTCCGACTCTATAGGTGGCACCCCATAGATGGCAGCCCACCAGGCTCCTCTCTCCCTGGGATTCTCCAGGCAAGAATACTGGAGTGGGTTGCCATTTCCTTCTCCAATGCATGAAAGGGAAAGTGAAGTCACTCAGTCGTGCCTGACTCTTAGCGACCCCATGGACTGCAGCCTACCAGGCTCCTTCATCCGTGGGATTTTCCAGGCAAGAGTACTGGAGTAGGTTGCCATTGTATTCACTGAAAATTACAAAACTTTGTTGAAAGAAATTAAAGACCTAAATAAGTGGAAGGACATTCCTTGTTCATGGGATAAAATACTTAATATAGTCAAGATCACAATACTCCCCAGAGTTTCACATATTTGATGAAAAATCCACTGGACTTTTTGCAGAAATGGACATGATCTTTAAATTCACATGGAAATGCAAGAAATCTCAAATAACCAAAACAACCTTGACAAAGAGAAACAAATCACAGGACTAACACATCTTAACTTCAAAACTTGCCACAAAGCTAGAGAATCTAAACAGTACAGAACTGGCATAATGAAACACGTATAAATCCAGTGAATGAAACTGAAAGTCTGGAAATAAACCTATACTTACCAGGTGGGGCTAGTGGTAAAGAACCCACCTGCCAATGCAGAAGACATAAGAGATGTGGTTCAATCCCTGGGTTGGAAAGATTCCCTTGGAGGATGGGATGGTAGCCCATACCAGTATTCTTGCCTGGAGAATCTCATAGAGAGAGAAGCCTGATGGGCTACAGTCCATAGGGTTGCAAAGAGTCAGACAGGACTGAAGCAATTTAGCACAAACCTATACATCTCTGGTCAACTAATTCTCAACAAGAGTACCAAGGCCATTCAACAGGGGGAAAACAGTCTCTTCAATAAATGATGTGGGGACAATGAGATATCCACATACAAATAAACAAGATTGGATCCCTTCCCGTTATAGATGCAAAATTAACTCAAAGACCTAAATATATGAGCTAACACTCATATATTTAGGTAACACTTTTAGAAGAAAACATAGTAAATCTTCATGATCCTGATTTGGCAACAAGTTCTTAGATATAACATCAACAGCAAATACAACAAAAGATAAATATATAAACTAACCTTCATCAAAGTAAAACCTTTTTTGATTCAACGTTTATACAATCAAGAGAATGAAAAAACGAGTCAAAGAATGGGAAGAAATACTTTAAAATCATATCTGATGAAAGCCTAGAACTCAAAATGCTTTGATAATAAACAACTCAATTTGAACATGGACAAAAGACATGAATAGACATGTCTACAAAGTAGATATAGAACTATCCAACAAGCACATAAAAAGGTGGTCATTGGTTACTAGGGCAAAGTAAGATATGACTTCACATACACTAGGAAGGCTATAATAAAAAAAAATGTAGACAACAGGTGCTGTTGAGGATGAGGAAAAACAGGAACTCGCATATATTGTTAGTTAAAATGTAAAATTGTACAGCCATTGTGAAAAAGTTTAGTGGTTCCTCATGCAGTTAAAAATAATTAACACAGGACCCAGCACTTGCACTACTAAGCCAATACCACAGTTGAAAACAGGTTTTCTTTCTTTTAAAAAAAAATGAAATACAATTATTTTAATGAGAATATTCAAGACAGGAAAAGATGCAGTGATACAGGAAGTAGACAGGTTTTCGAACAAAAATGTATACAAATATTGACAGCAGCACTATTCACAATAGCTGTAAAGTGTCTCTTAATTGATAACTATATAAACAAAATGAGGTACATCAATACAGTGAAATATTACTGAGTCACGAAAAGAAATGAAATCTTGGTAAAAGGATACTAGCTATCAGCTATAAAATGAAAAAGGTCTGAGGATCTAATGTATAACATGGTGACTATGTCGATAACACTGTACTATATATAACTGAAATTTGCTAAGAGAGAACTTAAATATCTCATACACAAAAAAAGATAAATATGTGAGGTGGCAGATGTGTTTACTAGATGGCAGGAATCCTTTCATATCAAACTGTCATGATATACAACTGAAATATCTTACAATTTTGTTAATTATACCTTATCAAAGCTAGGGGAAGGAATAAAGTCTGATACATACAACAATATGGATGAAGCTTGAAAACATTATATTAAGAGGAAGACACAAAAAACACATATTGTATGGTTACATTTATATAAAATAGCTAGAAGAGGCAAGTCTTTAAAATCAGAGTATAAATTAATGGTTGTCAGTGACTGGGGTAAAAGGGGCATAGAGAATGACTTTAAAGGGTATTAGGTTTTATTCAGGGATGAAGGAAATGTTCTGGAACTAGATAGTGATGATGCTTCCACAACACTGTGAATGTATTAAATGCCATTGAACTTACACTTTAAAATGGCTAAGTAGGGGACTTTGAGGTCCCATGGTTAGGACTCTGCTTCCACTGCAGGGGGGAACGAGTTTGATCCTAGTTAGGGAACTAAGATCCTGCATGCTGTGTACACAACACAGCCAAGAAAAAAACTAAAATTAAAATGGCTAATTGTTTATGTGTATTTAAACAATATATATTATTGGTGACTTTTACTGACCAAATTCTAGCAAATGATGAGGAAGAATTCATTCTGCATGAAGGAGACTGAATTTTGATTATGTGCAGAAATGTCTTCTATTAACTGAACATTACATATCGAGGAAGAGAGAGAATTTTATAAGTTTATTATAAGGACATGCAGTCAATTTATTCTGTAGATGTTCTAACAATAGTTTTATCCAGGAGTGGGAAAAAAAAAAAAACATTCTGTAGACAACAGAAAGCTGTCTACACAAGCATCAGTAATATGGTCTCCTGAGAAACCTCATTAACTGAGTTTTACTTGGGACCATTATTTGCATCCATTGAAGAATGATTTCAGGCATTTATTTCATGGTTGCCACCAGAATGTTGTTCATCATTTACATGAAAAGAAACAAAAGGGTTTTCTTGTTTTTGTTTTTGTTTTTTCAGGTTTCAATGCCAGAAAGTCTTTAGGTTCTAAAAGGAATCAGGCAGCTTTATTCACATGATCAATGAAAGCCACGTAACACAGAGTCTAATTTTTGACCATGACTACCAGAACAGTTAGGAATATTTGCAGCTCACTCTGATAACCACATAACCTCTTAGAGAGAGACAGAGAGACAGAGAGAGAGAGAGTGTGTGTGTCTCCTTGCCAACTCTGCTCTAGTGACCTACTATTCCAATGCTACTGGCCTGGAAAGGTTAATATCACCATCACCTGCAATCTCAGGCTTCATTCTGGATTTTACAAACTTTCCAGGTGATTTTAATTAACATTAAAGTTTGAGAACAATTATGCTATACTGTCTCCCTCAGGTTCATTTGATATATTTCTACTGTTTCAAGTCTAGGAGTCACTAACCTCAAATATAATGTAAAACAAACTGTAGAAAAGCTTGCAACAACTCACACAGAATTTCTTCATATTTTGCTGGTCTTGGAAAAATGCTGAAATCTCTGAAGGTATGGCTGGAACAGAAAAAGAAGAATAAAATCATTAGAGGTACAGATTGCCTGCAACTCTTGGATTTGCATATTTAAATAGCTACAAACATCACCTGGTTAAAATGCTTCTCTGTGAAGGAATATCCTTTACATCCTGGAGAAGGGGCAAGAAGGGACATATGGAAAAAGTATCCACATGTCTATGTGTGACTGTGATATGGTCATGCAGATATTGGGTGTGAAAAATTTTCACTGGCTGAATGAAATTAGTTTCTACTTTTTAAAAACAACACATGTAGCTATTCGTTTGAAAGAAATTAAAAAATTATAAGGAAATTGGTTAAATTACAATATTCTAAATGAAGGAACACTAAGCCTTCATTAAGTTATACATAATGTATAAGTAACGTACATGGTTATTTTCTTACTTACTACTTGAAACAGAGAATTCACCCAAAGCTATGAAAAAAGGGAAGGAGGCACTTTAAGGCAACATTACTTTTTAAGTGCTTTTCTAATGTATATATATAGATAAATAACAAGGACTTACTGTATAGCACAAGAAACTATATTCAATATCTTATAATAACCTATAAGGGAAAAGAATCTGAAAAAGTGTGTACACACACACATATATATCTACACACACATATGCTTCACGGGTAGTACTAGTGGTAAAGAACCCACCTGCTAATTCAGGAGACATAAAAGACATGGGTTCTGGGTTGAGAAGGTTCCCCTGGAGGAGGGCACGACAACCCATTCCAGTATTCCTGCCTGGAGAATAACATGGACAGAGGAGCCTGGCAGGCTACAGTCCATAGGATCACAAAGAGTTGGACATGACTGAAGCGACTTAGCAAGGATGCATCCATACACATGTGTGTGTGTGTGTGTGTGTGTATAGGTATAAATACATATATAACTGAATCACTTTGCTGTACACCTGAAGCACTGTAAGTCAATGATATTTTAATTTAAAAAATCAACTAATTTAAAAAACCATTAAAATGGATAAAAGTAAAAAAAATTATGTATAGATCCTCAAAAAGTTGCCTTTTAATAAACGTTTTACCAGTGTTGATGCAGCAGCCACTGGCCTGGGTATCAGGAGACTCAACATGTCTTCTTGGCTCTGCCACTAAGACAAAACCAGGGAAATTCACTTGCACCCTAAGGACCAATTTTTCCCAACTTTTTAACAAGACAAATAGAAAACTCTTCTTATACTGATGTGTGTAAGAAAATCATCAGAATATTTTTAGATGCCAGATTCACTATCATAAGAGCTCAAAATCTGGGACCAGTGAGTGAAAAATAGAGAGTAGGGTTAAACCAGGATTGGTAAAACAATTTATTCCAATCTAGCTTAAAGCTCCTTTCCCCATACCTTTTCCTCAAAACCTTTCCAAGGAAGTTAAGTTTCCTGAGTAGCCTAACCCT
>SJYW01028084.1:12209-46874 GCA_006410735.1 Raphicerus campestris | reverse complement strand
CTTGAAACAGAGAATTCACCCAAAGCTATGAAAAAAGGGAAGGAGGCACTTTAAGGCAACATTACTTTTTAAGTGCTTTTCTAATGTATATATATAGATAAATAACAAGGACTTACTGTATAGCACAAGAAACTATATTCAATATCTTATAATAACCTATAAGGGAAAAGAATCTGAAAAAGTGTGTACACACACACATATATATCTACACACACATATGCTTCACGGGTAGTACTAGTGGTAAAGAACCCACCTGCTAATTCAGGAGACATAAAAGACATGGGTTCTGGGTTGAGAAGGTTCCCCTGGAGGAGGGCACGACAACCCATTCCAGTATTCCTGCCTGGAGAATAACATGGACAGAGGAGCCTGGCAGGCTACAGTCCATAGGATCACAAAGAGTTGGACATGACTGAAGCGACTTAGCAAGGATGCATCCATACACATGTGTGTGTGTGTGTGTGTGTGTGTGTGTGTATAGGTATAAATACATATATAACTGAATCACTTTGCTGTACACCTGAAGCACTGTAAGTCAATGATATTTTAATTAAAAAATCAACTAATTTAAAAAACCATTAAAATGGATAAAAGTAAAAAAAATTATGTATAGAGCCTCAAAAAGTTGCCTTTTAATAAACGTTTTACCAGTGTTGATGCAGCAGCCACTGGCCTGGGTATCAGGAGACTCAACATGTCTTCTTGGCTCTGCCACTAAGACAAAACCAGGGAAATTCACTTGCACCCTAAGGACCAATTTTTCCCAACTTTTTAACAAGACAAATAGAAAACTCTTCTTATACTGATGTGTGTAAGAAAATCATCAGAATATTTTTAGATGCCAGATTCACTATCATAAGAGCTCAAAATCTGGGACCAGTGAGTGAAAAATAGAGAGTAGGGTTAAACCAGGATTGGTAAAACAATTTATTCCAATCTAGCTTAAAGCTCCTTTCCCCATACCTTTTCCTCAAAACCTTTCCAAGGAAGTTAAGTTTCCTGAGTAGCCTAACCCTGTCTCATTCCTCTCAGCCCAGTCCCCCTCTCTTCTAAAGCCTGATCCGGACTTTGTTCCACTAGGCAGCCTATGATGGCTTCTGAATGGGGCAACATCATCCAAATTTCATTCATTCTGAATAGGCGCTTCAAACCTGGGACCTGCTCTGCTAAGAAACTCACTCAAATGGTGGAGCAGTTCTCTCCCACGACGTATTCTGTTCCTAGAGGTTTCTCCTTCTTACTTCACAAGAGGCACTTTATTCCAAAATAGATAAGAAATGCGCCGATGGGACAAATTCATTTAACTGGAACCTTCACCAAAGCTCGCAGTTCAACTCTTTGCAGACATTATTCCACAGAATATCAGGTAAGACCTTGAATAAACTCAAACGCATGCTGCTCAGAACACAGAGAAAGCTAGACTGTTACATAACTCAGAAACAATTATGCTGCGCGTCCCAAGGACTTCAAAAGCATTCAGAAATCTCAGATACAGAGGTGCTACATGGAAATATTCAAAACGTTCAAATTATGTCTTAACACGTCAAATTATTTCTGCTAAGTGCTGCGGATGATGCAAAGCTGGCTACTATCAAGATAGTAAAGGCAGAAGATCCTGACATTTGGAGAAAATGTTTGTCTTCTAGTTACCAGATAGTTTCATGACTTTTAATACATAACTGTTCTTTTAGTCTCAATGTCCTAATTTGTCACAGTGCGGAGAGTTACACTATCCTAGATGAGAACGTGTGAGCCCCAAACTAATGAGTGAGAAGAATGATTATTTCTATGAACATCAGCAGCTAATATTTACTGCCAGGCACTATGTTATGTTATTTAATCTTCTGAACAACCCCACGAGGCACATGTCATTAATTCCTCGAGTTTTACACATGAGGAAATGAAGTGTCACGAGGTAACTGCCGGATAATTCCTATGTCCCAAGTTCTGCACTGAACCGAAGCGTCCCTCTTTCAGGCAGGGCTCAGCCATCACGCCTATGCACTTGGCCCGGCTCGCGCCTACGCAGTCCACTTCGAGGAGAGGCGGGACACATGAGGAACCGCAGCCTCACCGAGGTCCCCTGTCCCCTCGCCAGACGCTGGCTACTTCCCCAGACAGAGACTCCGCCTAGGCAGCCCCTACCTGTCCGCCTCCTCAGGTTCTGACGCCGAGGGTCCTGCCCCCCCGCCCGCTCTCTGGAGCCGCGTAGGATACCGCCCAACTGTCCCCCAACCATTCTGCTTCATCTGCCACTCCCACTCGGGCCGCACCTACTCAAAGCCGGGAGCGCAGACCTAGACGCTTCGGAACCGTCTCCCACAATAGCTCCTGAGACTTCTCAGAGGTAGAGCCTAAAGGGTATTGCACATGCGCAGGAGCTGCAGGCGAGCAAGTTCCGTAACCACGCGCGGCGAGCTCTTCCAGACTCTTTCTCCCAGAAGCCGGCTCCAGGAGGACCTTGAGAGAATTTAAGAAATCCGACACCTTCTTTAGGAATTCAGAGTTTCCGGGCTAGGGTTATCCCTTCTGCTATATGCAGCCCTGAAGGGGTTTTTTCGTTTGTTTTTTGGGGTTTTTTTAAGTACCTCAGAAAAAGTCTCACAGCTAATGTGCCTTTTAAAACAGCAAGTTGCCCAAAGAAGCAAAGTTGCAAATCAGTGTAAATTGTGAATAAAAATAGGAACGTTACTTTATTATTTTTTTTAATCCCAAGACATAAATGAATTAAATACTAGAAAATAGTATCCATAAGATGGTACTGTTTAAAAGAAAGCAATAAAGCCTTTCTTTCAGCAGTGACAAACGNTGTAAATTGTGAATAAAAATAGGAACGTTACTTTATTATTTTTTTTAATCCCAAGGCATAAATGAATTAAATACTAGAAAATAGTATCCATAAGATGGTACTGTTTAAAAGAAAGCAATAAATAAAAGCCTTTCTTTCAGCAGTGACAAACATAAGCTGGCACTTCAGCTATCAACTAAAAATAAATCCAGGCTTCAGGTAAAGAGAAACATTTTTAAAAGAGTATTGCAGTAGAAATAATGCCCTGATTTAAATATCAGAAAGCATCTCAAAATTAAATAGAAAAAAGGCTTTTTTTTCCCCTAGGAAGGAATAAGAATGATTAACAGGAACAATAGGAACTAATTGGGCAAGTGAGTGGAGGAGGTGAAAAAAACAGCACGATGGGGTAGTCTGACAGGAAATTTGTCTGATTCTGATTAGCCCTTTTTAGAATGAGCCCTTAAGGGACAGAGGGATAATCTGTATATCTGTGTTTGGTCAGACTAGGAGAAAGTTCAAGGGCTTATGAGGGTGAGAGAAGTCTGATTAAAGTTTGACCCATGCTACATCTACCATACAAGAAATTCTGAGTCTGATAGCCTGAGAAAGACGGCTACTCAACAACAGGACAATAACTTAAAGTCATATTAACATATAAAGAATACCAGTGAAGATTACATAGGTAAATATAAAAACCAGTATTTTGGGGGGTTTTGTTAGTAACTCTTTTGTTTCCCACATAATTTAAAGACAAACCCACCAGTGGTAATTGTAAGACAATATTAACTCCAGCCTAACAGAGGCAATTCTGACCTAACAGAGGCAGAAGAGATTAAAAAGAGGTGGCAAAAATACTCAGAAGAATATAAAAAATATATATATTAATGACCTGGATAACGATGGTGTGGTCTCTCATCTACAGCCCCATCCTGGAGTGTGAAGTAAAGTGAGCCTTAGGAAGCATTACTAGGAACAAAGCTAGCTATTTCAAATTCTAAAGAATGATGCTGTTAAAGTGTTGCACTCAATATGCCAGCAAATTTGGAAAACTCAGCAGTGGCTATAGGACTGGAAAAGTTCAGTTTTCATTCCAATTCCAAAGAAAGGCAATGCCAAAGAATGTTCAAATTACCATACAATTGCACTCATTTACATGCTACTAATGTAATGCTCAAAATCCTTCAAGCTAGGCTACAGCAATACATGTACGGAGAACTTTCAGATGTACCAGCTGGGTTTAGAGAAGGCAGAGGAACCAGAAATCAAATTGCTCACATTCACTGGATCATAGAGAAAGCAAGGGAATTACAGAAAAACATCTACTTCTGCTTCACTGACTCAAGAAAGTCTTTGAATGTGTGGCTCACAGCAAACTGTGGAAAATTCTTAGAGAGATGGGAATACCAGACCACCTTACCTGTCCCCTGAGAAACCTGTATGTGAGTCAAGAATCAACAATTAGAACCTTACATGGAATAGCTAGCTAGTTCAAAATTGGCAAAGGAGTACGACAAAGCTGTATATTGTCACCCTGTTTATTTAACTTATATGCAGAGTACACTGTATGAAATGTTGGACTGAATGAGTTACAAGCTGGAATCAAGATTGCCAGAAGAAATATCAACAATTTCAGATATGCAGGTGATAACATTCTAATAGTAGAAAGAGAAGAGGATCTAAAGAACCTTTTAATGAAGGTAAAAGAGGAGACTAAAAAAGTTAGCTTAAAATTCACCATTCAAAAACTGAGATCATGGTATCCAGTCCCATCACTTCATGGCAAATAGAAGGGGAAATTTTTTCTTTTCTTGGGCTCCAAAATCATTGTGGATGGTGACTACAGCCATGAAATTAAAAGATGCTTGCTCTTTGGAAGGAGAGCTCTGACAAACATAGTGTATTAAAAGCAGACATCACTTTGCCAACAAAGGTCCATATAGTCAGAGCTGGGGTTTTTCCAGTAGTCATGTATGGATGTGAGCGGTAGTCCATAAAGAAGGCTGAGCACCCAAGAATTGATGCTTTGGAATTGTGGTGGTGAAGAAGAGACTTAAAGGAAATCAAACAAGTCACTCCAAAAAGAAATTAATCATGAATTTTCATTGGAAGGATTGATGCTGAAGCTCCAATACTTTGGTCACCTAATGCAAAACCTGACTCATTGGAAAAGACCATGATGCTGGGAAAGATTGAAGGAAAAGGAAAAGGGGGCAGTAAAGAATGAGATAATTAGATAGCATCACCAACCCAACGGACATTCATTTNATGCTGAAGCTCCAATACTTTGGTCACCTAATGCAAAACCTGACTCATTGGAAAAGACCATGATGCTGGGAAAGACTGAAGGAAAAGGAAAAGGGGGCAGTAAAGAATGAGATAATTAGATAGCATCACCAACCCAATGGACATTCATTTAAGCAAACTCCAGGAGATAGTGAAGGATAAGGAAGCCTGGCTGTGCAGCTGTCCACAGGGTCACAAAGAGTCAGACATGACCTAGCAACTGAACAACAACAAAATCAAATATTTAAAGAATTTTCCAAACTCTCCCATAAAATAGCAGATGAGAGGTGACTTCTTAACTCATGCTATGATACTAGCATTATCCTTGATACAAAGACATCAAAAAAGAAAAAATACAGATGAAAATTCCTTATCACTACGGAAATAAAAATCCTCAACAAAATACTAGCAAACTTAAATAAATCCAACACCATATTAAACAAAAAAGACTATACACCATGACTAAGTGGAATTCATTCCAGGAATACAAGTGGTTTAACATACAGAGTTGCTATCACACACAGTTAGCCATCTTGCATATTTTGGAAATTGCTTCATAATAACAGTTGAGAGCAACTTAAAAATAAACTATACTGATGCATAACATGAAACAGTAGATGGCATATAAAAGTAATAACATAGATATACTAACTCACAAGTGGGAGTGGTTTTACATGTTTTTAATAAAAATTGTAGTTTAACCAAGAATGTGAAAGTTCTCATTGTTTCTNTGGACATTCATTTAAGCAAACTCCAGGAGATAGTGAAGGATAAGGAAGCCTGGCTGTGCAGCTGTCCACAGGGTCACAAAGAGTCAGACATGACCTAGCAACTGAACAACAACAAAATCAAATATTTAAAGAATTTTCCAAATTCTCCCATAAAATAGCAGATGAGAGGTGACTTCTTAACTCATGCTATGATACTAGCATTATCCTTGATACAAAGACATCAAAAAAGAAAAAATACAGATGAAAATTCCTTATCACTACGGAAATAAAAATCCTCAACAAAATACTAGCAAACTTAAATAAATCCAACACCATATTAAACAAGACAGACTATACACCATGACTAAGTGGAATTCATTCCAGGAATACAAGTGGTTTAACATACAGAGTTGCTATCACACACAGTTAGCCATCTTGCATATTTTGGAAATTGCTTCATAATAACAGTTGAGAGCAACTTAAAAATAAACTATACTGATGCATAACATGAAACAGTAGATGGCATATAAAAGTAATAACATAGATATACTAACTCACAAGTGGGAGTGGTTTTACATGTTTTTAATAAAAATTGTAGTTCAACCAAGAATGTGAAAGTTCTCATTGTTTCTTACTAATGAGAGTTAATCTTTACTAATTGAAGTTAATCCTCAATACTACTATCTGCTTTATAACTAATAATTCCTTATATTAAAATTTCCCAATTCAAGCTACTAAGTACTATGTTGGCTCTGATCAATACAGAATTGGTATCAGGAGTGATCAATACAGAACTGATACCAGGAGTGATCTCAGGAGACATACACAAAATGGAATTTTAGGATTGGTTTGGCTCTGCCTTTTGATTTGAGTGCAGTACTGCCTTCCTTGCCAATGTAATGCATGACATGTAGAGCCATCACAATTAATGAATCTACCATGTATGAAGCACTAACTGAAACGTGTGTCTTGCTGGCCCAAGAGGCTATAGAACTTGACTATTGTAGCAGTAATGATGAATATAAGGATTGTGGTGTGGAAGAATTCCTTCTGAGTGCCTTTGGGAATTTACAAAGAGGAAATAACAAACAGGTCTGTCAGTAAAATCCCAGTGTGAGATTTCTCAGCAAAAATCACAGTGTGAGAACCAGACAATTTCCATGACAGCCCTAAAAGAACCTCTTATTCATTGCTGCTGTTATGTCTGACACTGATAAAATTCAAACAGACTTCTGTTTCTGGCCAAGGTGGAGTTGTCCCATTTTTTACAATTATTCTCTCTTACAACAAAAATATCCTGAACTTAATACACCAGGAAACCATAGAAAGTCTCTGAAAGGTGGAAAGAAGGCAAACTGTCTGTGGGACTACCAAGGCATATAGTACCACTAGAGCACTGTGATGATTTGCACTGGTTTTCCTGTTACCTCTTATACATCTCAGACTGTAGAAGCCCCAAAATAAAACAAAAGTGAAAGTGAAGTCGTTCAGTTGTGTCCGATTCTTTACGAGTCCATAGACTGTAGCCTACCAGGCTCCTCCCTCCATGGGATTCTCCAGGCAAGAGTACTGGAGTGGATTGCCATTTCCTTCTCCAGGGGATCTTCCCCACCCAGGGATCGAACCCAGGTCTCCCGCATTCCAGGTAGACGGTTTAACCTCTGAGCCACCAGAAAAGCCCAAAAATAAAACAAAAGCCAAGCTTTTTCCCTCTAGCCAAAGGGCCAAGAAAAGAGATGCCTAACAGAACCCACTCACCCACTTTGTGCTGTGTGGTAGCAGATGATGGTGCTCTGATTCCCCTACTCATCCACCATTCCTTCCTAGTGAAAGAAGGCAGTGTTTCAATTTCCCCTGCTGGCCCATGCAACACAAGTAGGGATGTGAATTTCCATCTTTACTCAATAAGAAGCAGAGGGTTCTCTGATTAAGCTACCACAGAAGTGTCAATGGGGCTGAGCCAGGAGCTGATTTTTCATCTCTCACCTAGTGGAAGCAAGTGGTATTCGGATTCCTCTGCAAAGGTAATGACAGAGGAGTCCTGTGGTGACCTAAGCCTCTCTGATCCCTAGCCTCCCTGATTCCTGTGCTGACCTAAGCCTCACTGATCCAACTGAGCAAGGTAATACAACTCAGCACTCCACTTTCTTTCCATCTTTAGTGTCAGTGAGGCCCAGTGGGTAGCTGAACCTATTTAGTGACCTGGCAGCAATGAGATTAAATAAGGCAATATAAGGTCTTGTAATTTGGTGCCTCCAACCACCTAATGTCAGGGGAGCCCAGTGAGCAGCTAAGTTTCTACCCCCACTGGCAACAATGAGGCAGAGCAGGTGATTCAAGGGAGAGCTAGTTGACACTCCACTTCCCATTTCTTTAATGTCAGGTGGCACAGGAGAAACTGAGCCTCCACAATTCAGCATCAAAAAAGAAGAACTATGGGTGGAAGGCAGGTACTGAGCTACCTTGTTCCCCTGGTATCAGCAAGGCCCAGCAGGGAGCTGAGCTTACATGCACAACTGGAGACAATGAGATGGTGTGAATCAGGGCCCTTTTCTACAAGGAAGATGTCAATGAGACTGAGGCAGGGACTGACAATGTATCCCACCCATCTACAACAAGGCAAAGTGAGTCAGAACTCCACTTTTTCCGGAGTGGTATCAGCAAAGCTCAGCAAGAAGCAAAACATACACTTCCAACCAGGTTTTCATGCTGCAACTAAACAATGGGACTGCCTATTTAAAAAGAAAATGAAATAGGTCCAATTGTCCTGAAATATGGGCTTCCCTGGTGGCTCAGAGGTTAAAGCCTGCCTTCAATGAGGAAGACCTGGGTTCAATCCCTGGGTCCTGAAATATAATATCCCAAATGTCCAGGCTACAATTGCAAATCTCTCATCATACCAATACCTAGGACAATAACAACTTGGATGAATAAAAGACAGACACCAGCATTGAGATGAATTAAATACTGGAATGGTCTAATTGGGATTTTAAAGCAGCTGTCAATCATCAAAATTACAAATATGCCTGAAACCCAATGAAAAAATAGAAAAATCTCAGCAAATCGATACAAGTTAAGAGAGGGAGAGAGGGAGGAACAGGGAGAAAGACAGAGAAAGGGAGAGAGAGAGAGAAGAAAATGGAAATTAGAGAACTGAAAAAATTCAGTAACTAAATTTTGTAAATAGCTGCGTGGGATCAATAGTAGAGTGGAAATGAAATGGACAGAATCAGTGAATCTGAGATCAATAGAGTTTACTCAGTTGACACTAAAAAAATGAACAGAGTCTCAGGATCTTTGAGATAACAATAAAAGAGCTAACATCCCTGAAGAAGAGAAGAGAGAGGAACTGAAAAAGTACTTAAAGAAATAATGGCTGAAGCTTTCATAAATTGGGGGGGGAAATTAAGCCATAATCATAAAATAAACTGAGCAAATCTCAAGCCCAAAGAAATCCATACCAAGTTACATCATAATTAAACTTAAAATAAAAATCTATAGACAAAGAAAAAACCTTGAAAGCAGACAGAGAAAAAAGACACTTGGAAATTTACTGTCATTTGAATTGATATTCTCCTCAAATAATAGAGATGAAAGGAGAAATAGATGAATCCACAATTATATTAATATTTCAAGCTTCCACACCCAACTCTTAGAACCACTAAACAGTAAATCAGTAAGAATACAGAAGAATAACACAGTCAACTAACAGGACCTAAGTGAAATATATAAAACACTCTACTCAAAATCAACAGAATATATATATTTTTCAAGTACCAAAGAAACATTCACTATGAGAGACCATACTGAGTCATAAAATAAGTTAATAAAATTTTAAATTGCTGAAATTATACATAGTATCACAATATAACAAAACTTGAAATCAATAACAGAAAGACAATAGGAAAATCTCTGAACACTTGAAAATTTTAACAACATATCTAAATAACAATTGATAAAAGAGGTAGTCTCAAAGGAAAATCTATAAATGTATAGAACTGAATGGAAACAAAAATACAGCCTATCAAAATATTTGAGACAGTTAAAGCAGAGTTGTGAGAAGTTTATAGCACCAAATGCTTATTCTAGGGATAAGGCAAGATCTCAAATCAATTATGTTAGTTTCTACTCCAAGAAACTTAAGAAAAAGAAGAACACAATATACCCAAAGTAAGAAGACAAAGGAAATACTGAAGATAGAGCAGAAATCAATGAAACTGAAAACTGGAAAGCAACAGAGAATATCAATGAAAGAAAAAGTTGGTGCCTCAAAAAAATCAATAGAAGTGGTAAACCTCCAGCAAGACTGACAAAGATAAAAACAGACATAAAACATCAACGTGAGTAAAGAAACAGGTACTTTCACTATAGCTCATTTATTCATTAAAGTGATAATAAGAGAATACTGTGAACAACTTTATAAGCATAAATTCAAAAACTTAGAAAAAACAGATCAATTTCTCAAAAACAATAAACCTACAAAATTTTACCAAGATGAAATAGACATCTGAAGAGTCCTATAGCCATTTTTAAAAAATTGAATTTGTACATTAAAACATCCCCTTAAAAAGGAGGATGCCAGACCCACTGAAGAATTCTATGAAAAATTTAAAGAAGAATTCATATCAATTATATACAATCTTGTTCAGAAACAAAACACTTCTCACCTCATTTTACAACATCTGTATTATTCTGACATCAATCAAGACAGTACAAAACTAAAACTATAGACAAGTATTTCACATGAACTTAGATGCAAAAATCCTCAGCAAAATACTACCAAACAGAATCCAATGATGTATAAAAAGAATTATACACCATAATCAAGTGGACTTTATTCTAGGTTTGGAAGGCTGGTTCAGATTTTTTAAAAAATCAATCAGTGATATCCACCATATCAACAGGCTAAAGAAGAAATGTCATATGATCATATCTGACTCAGAAAAAGCATCTAATCAAATCCAACATTTAGTCATAATATAAAAATAAAAACTCTCAGGAAACTAGGAGTAGAGGGGAAATTCATCTTGATTATCTACAAAACATCCTACATTTAATATCACAGTTAGTGTTGAGGGACTGAATGTTTTCCTCCTAAAGTCAGGAACATCATCATTCACCATGCTTATTCATTCAGCATAATACTGGAAGTACTAGATGGTACAATAAAGCATACATATAGATACACAAGCAATAAAAGGCATATAGTTTGGGAGGAAAAAGAAATAAAATTATCCCTGTTTGCAAATGACATTGTATATTGTATATAGTCTATGTAGAAAATTCCAAGGATCTATAGAAATCCAGGCAAGAGTACTGGAGTGGGGTGCCATTGCCTTCTCCTGAGAATTTATAAGCAAGTACAAAAAGGATCATAGGGTGCAAAACCTATCACATTTTCATATACTAACTAGGAGCATATGGGAACTGAACTGAAAAACACAATACCATTTACAATTACTCCATAGAAAATGAAATATTCAGGTGTAAATGTAAAGCTAACAACTTATGAAAGAAAACCAAAAGTATAAACAAATGGAAAGGCAGGACTTGTTAATAGATCAAAAGCCACAACATAGGAAAGGTGGTTACTGACTGTGTACCAGGAATTAGGACTGAAACAAGCATCTTGAATTACAATTTTGTTATTTGTTCTTCACTTCACGTGGGACAAGAAATCTTGGTGCCTCAGCTGGTAAAGAATCTGCCTGCAATGCAGGAGACCGGAGTTTGATCCCTGGATCAGGAAGATACCCTGGCGAAGGAAATGGCAACCCACTCCAGTATTCTTGCCTGGAGAATTTCATGGACAGAGGAGACTGGCAGGCTACAGTCCATGGGGTCTTAAAGAGTCGGACACAACTGAGCGACTAACAACAAAAACCAAACTCGTGTGGGACACGCAAGAAGAGTTAAGGAGTCTCCAGCACTGCATCTATAGGGCTTTGGGTGGAGTGAGCCGCAAGCAGCTGCTCAAACCTGAAAGTAAATGTGTCTCTCTTGTGTGGAGATATCAGTATTTTCTATATGTTTCACTGATTCCTCATCCACCATCTACCCTAACTTCAGCTGCTTCATATGAGGGATGGGTTCTTCCTATCCTTAAGGGGATCAAAGACCCTAATAGATCAATCTGAATATGCTAGGGGACCTCAGGGAAGAAAGAGTCTTAAATTTTTAGAGCTGCATGGGATACAGGCAGCCTAGTCCCCACCCTACTTGGTCCCCTGGGGGGAAAAAGGCACTGGACAGGGATGCAGAAGGTGCCATGGACTACAGGGCAGAGCCATTGCTTCATGTAAGGGGGCATAAAGAAAAAGCTCCTGAGTCCAGTGCTCCCCAGATGCCGGAAGGCATACAGGAGGAGATAAGACTGGGGATATATACCAAAGAGAAAAATTAAATCTCAAATGCTTCAGCCATCTCCTTAACCTAGCATCCAATACTCTCCACCCTTCAATCCTCTCCTTCAAACCCCCAACTGAGAGGTAGTAAGATCTGGAAGCTGTTAACGCCTGCAACAAGCAGATGTTAAGCTCCTGTGTTCCTGTAGAAGAAAAACAAACAAACAGAAAACCACGTGTCCAACTGAGCCAGTTCAAAGAAACAATGCAGTGAAAAAGAAAAAAATGTGAAAGTGACCTTGTGGGTGGGGCCCTTTGGACAGATTTGATGTACAATATTTTTAAAACAACACCTTTAAAATTCATTTCCTCTTTAAATGTTTTGGCCAGGGATCTAACTCATGCCCCCTGTGTTGGAAGCCTAGAATCTTAACCACCGGACCCTAAAAGGGTACATCCCCTTGATGTACCCTTGATGTACATTTTTACTGTTGTTTTTGCATTAGAATTATAGTAGAACATTATAAGCTCTCATTCCCTGTCTCATAAGTTTCACAGGATATTCATCCCATGGCTGAAGAGCTGCAGGTAGAGAAGAATGTTGGGCCTGACTTTCTGGTCATTAGCCACCAATGATCAGGTCATGATTTAACACGAGTTCCCCTCACCTTATTGAATTCTTTAGAAATTGGAGATGGTACAAAGTTCTGACACTGATGTCTTTTGCCTATCAGAACCTCTGGCAAAGGGACTGGTATTTCTTATGGCTTTGGACTTTAGGTTTTGGCCTGGCTATTACAATACCTTGTTATTAAGCTGTTGTCCAATTAAATTCCTGATCCTTAGAGACGTTGTGAGCCTCCTATGTCCATTTTGAGGGTGAGTAACCTTGAATCCATGATGGATAAGGTGGGAAAGGACCAAAGAAACCTTCACTTGTGAAATGGATATCTACACTGGAAAATGCAGTAGCATCTCAGCTTTAATTGCAGCTATCTCTGTGGAGGAAATTTTATCTCCCTCTGTGCTGCCTCAGAAAAACCCAAAGTCACCAGCTCTGTGGGGCTTTCATTTCACAGATGATTCTCTGACTGCTAGGTCCTGGTTTACTAATGCTCCAGCTAACTTGAAACTCAGTATTGTCCACTAATAGCCTCAGAACCAGCTTGACCAACTATACGGACTGAAAGGGCTTAGGGTTGCTCCCTAAGCAGAATGAAGACTTTTCCTTCCTTCTTCTTTTTTTTTTTTTTAAATCCCAGTAAAGAAACTCTCTTTGGGGCCAGGAAATTGGGAAAATTGGAAACAAATTGAAGGCGATGATGGAATTGTTTCACTCATGTAGGTGCCCACAAAGAGGTCTCAGTTCAGTTCAGTTTAGTCACTCAGTTGTGTCCAACTTTTTGCGACCCCATGAACCACAGCACNATCTGCCTGCTGAGATTTCGGTCTCCCATTGCAGAGGACACCAAAAGGAGAGAATGGAAGTGGCACAAGGGACCAAGCAGCCAATCAGGCAGCTAAGAGAGCAGCATTACAGAACAATGACCTAATAGGGGTTGCCACCTTAGTTCCACAGACTAATTTGCCAGAAACTCCTTCATATATTGAAAGTGAGACTCTTAAAGCTAAGTGAGGGCTTTCAAGGAGATGATATGGGGTGGTTCCAAAAGGAGGGACTCCTTGACTCTTTTTTCTGCCTGGGAACCTCCAGTGGAAGTTGGTTAACTCCTTACATGCCACCACTCATTAGGGGAGAAGGCCCTCCAAAGATTACTAGAAAGGTCCTTCAGAGGAACAGGCCTCCAAAATGACTATAAGTCAAGTGGTTTCCTCTTGTCCCACTTGCCAATTAAACAACTCCAAGGAGCTAGAAGACTCTAGTTGGCCCAGCCTGTCCAACGGCATGGGACATACCCAGGAGAGGACTGGCAGATGGACTTCACCCAGACGCCAGTTTCTCAAGAGTATAAATACCTACTACTCATGACAGACACATTCACAGGGTGGATTGAAGATTTTTCCACCTGGACTGAGAAGGCTGAGGAGGTAGTTAAAAAAAAAAAAACAAAAAACTGCTCCATGAAATCATTTCAAAATTTGGTCTGCCCAGGTTATTACAAAGTGATAATAGGACATCATTTACTTCTAAGGTCCCCCAAGGGGTCTCTAAAGCATTGGGCATTACTTATTACCTCCATTGTGCCTGGAGGCCTCAGTCTTCAGGAAAAGTAGAAAGAGCCAACCAACTCTTAAAATCTGTCCTCCACACCCATATTGCCCCTAAGGAACAGGTTGGTCTTAGCCCTTATGAGATGCTATATGGGAGACATTTTGTTTATATCAATGACCTCTTTCTAGAGCCAGAGGCTCAGACCCTCTGGTCTTACACCATGGCCACTGGGCAATCCAACAAGAAATACCCTTGTGAGGTGTCAACCAGGACCCAAAAGATTCTAAAGAGCCACCACTATATGCTCCAGGGACTCAAGTCCTAATTAAAGTCTGGAAAGATAAGTCCCCAAAGGCTCAACTCCAGCCCACATGGAAGGGCCCCTACCCTGTAATACTTTCTACCCCCACAGCAGACAAGGTACCAGGGCACAACTCTTGGATTCACTACTCATGAGTCAAGCCATAGAAGAAAACAGAAGAGGGCACTCAGTACACCTGTAAGCCCCTGGGAGATCTCAGATATCTATCCAGGACTACAAATGAGTGTCATTCTAATGAACATTCTCAATTTAAGTTTCCAGGAATAAGGTTCTCAGGATAGCTCTAAAGAGCCAACACAGCTTGACAGAGGTTGTACTCCAAAATAGATAGAAGATAGATTTCCTGATCCCTGAACAAGGAGGGACTTGAGCCATCTTGAATGAGACGTGTTGTTGCTGGGTAAATACCTCCAGCCAAGTTAAAGAAAGTCTCACAGTCCTCAAGAAAAACATTGAGATCCTATGGGATCTCAAAGAATGAGCTGCTGAGTCCTCAAGGTGGCTATAATCTCTCTTTGGGGGATCCTCCTGGCAAAGGGGAATTTGGAGTTGGCTAATGCATCTACTAACCCATGTTATCACCATATTAATGCTTCTTATGATTGCTCCATGTATTAGCAATTGTCTAACCCATTTTGTCTGCCCAGGTCAACAAGCTACAACATGCAATGCCAGTTCAACAAGGATATAGAAAACTACACCCAACCACAGAAAATATCACTCACTCTTAGATGGACACTGTTATAAGGACTCTGAAGCTTGAGACTAGCAAGAGAGGGAGGCCCAATGCCCCTAGTCATCCCAGCTCAGCAGGAAGTAGCCAGAGAGACNAAATATTTCCCCCACCAGTTTCTGGTGGTCCCTGAGTGTCCTACTCCCTTATTGGGAAGAGATCTTTCTCTGCTTTCAAAATCTTGCAGCTATTGCAGTCCTGAAAGAAGATGCTTTAAAACTCTCTCTTGGGGGCAAACTATTTTTACCAGCTACCAAATGAAATAACTCCTGAATGGGAGAAGCCATTTATAGGTGTTTGATCAAAGGATCCGCAGATATCAAGTAGTGCTGATGGAAAATCCAGGCCTCACTATATCTATCCCCTTGTGAGGTTCTTAAACCAGCCATCCTCCTGTCTATCCCCAAGGGCTCTCTCCCTTCCATCTTGCCTAGAAACTTTGGACCATTGTTCAAAACTGCGAGAGAGATTGTCGAAGATTTTCTGACCAATTCTGAGCAAGTTTGACACACTGATGGAAGCATCTTTGTCTTGGATGGAAAAAGAAGAGCCAGATATGCAGTAGTCTCCAATTTTGAGATCATAGAGGCTAAACCTTTGCCACCAGTACTTCAGCCCAATTGGCTGAGCTCATAGCCCTGATTCAAGCATTAGAGCTGGGAAAAAGAAAAAGAATAGTCATTTACACTGACTCCAAGTATGCCTTTCTGGTGCTACATGCACATGCTGCTATTTGGAAAGGAAGAGGCTACTTGACCACCCCAGGGTCCCAAATCAAGTGTGGTGATCAAATCCTTAGGCTCTTGGGGGCAGTCCATCTGCCTGCTGAGATTTCGGTCTCCCATTGCAGAGGACACCAAAAGGAGAGAATGGAAGTGGCACAAGGGACCAAGCAGCCAATCAGGCAGCTAAGAGAGCAGCATTACAGAACAATGACCTAATAGGGGTTGCCACCTTAGTTCCACAGACTAATTTGCCAGAAACTCCTTCATATATTGAAAGTGAGACTCTTAAAGCTAAGTGAGGGCTTTCAAGGAGATGATATGGGGTGGTTCCAAAAGGAGGGACTCCTTGACTCTTTTTTCTGCCTGGGAACCTCCAGTGGAAGTTGGTTAACTCCTTACATGCCACCACTCATTAGGGGAGAAGGCCCTCCAAAGATTACTAGAAAGGTCCTTCAGAGGAACAGGCCTCCAAAATGACTATAAGTCAAGTGGTTTCCTCTTGTCCCACTTGCCAATTAAACAACTCCAAGGAGCTAGAAGACTCTAGTTGGCCCAGCCTGTCCAACGGCATGGGACATACCCAGGAGAGGACTGGCAGATGGACTTCACCCAGATGCCAGTTTCTCAAGAGTATAAATACCTACTACTCATGACAGACACATTCACAGGGTGGATTGAAGATTTTTCCACCTGGACTGAGAAGGCTGAGGAGGTAGTTAAAAAAAAAAAAACAAAAAACTGCTCCATGAAATCATTTCAAAATTTGGTCTGCCCAGGTTATTACAAAGTGATAATAGGACATCATTTACTTCTAAGGTCCCCCAAGGGGTCTCTAAAGCATTGGGCATTACTTATTACCTCCATTGTGCCTGGAGGCCTCAGTCTTCAGGAAAAGTAGAAAGAGCCAACCAACTCTTAAAATCTGTCCTCCACACCCATATTGCCCCTAAGGAACAGGTTGGTCTTAGCCCTTATGAGATGCTATATGGGAGACATTTTGTTTATATCAATGACCTCTTTCTAGAGCCAGAGGCTCAGACCCTCTGGTCTTACACCATGGCCACTGGGCAATCCAACAAGAAATACCCTTGTGAGGTGTCAACCAGGACCCAAAAGATTCTAAAGAGCCACCACTATATGCTCCAGGGACTCAAGTCCTAATTAAAGTCTGGAAAGATAATTCCCCAAAGGCTCAACTCCAGCCCACATGGAAGGGCCCCTACCCTGTAATACTTTCTACCCCCACAGCAGACAAGGTACCAGGGCACAACTCTTGGATTCACTACTCATGAGTCAAGCCATAGAAGAAAACAGAAGAGGGCACTCAGTACACCTGTAAGCCCCTGGGAGATCTCAGATATCTATCCAGGACTACAAATGAGTGTCATTCTAATGAACATTCTCAATTTAAGTTTCCAGGAATAAGGTTCTCAGGATAGCTCTAAAGAGCCAACACAGCTTGACAGAGGTTGTACTCCAAAATAGATAGAAGATAGATTTCCTGATCCCTGAACAAGGAGGGACTTGAGCCATCTTGAATGAGACGTGTTGTTGCTGGGTAAATACCTCCAGCCAAGTTAAAGAAAGTCTCACAGTCCTCAAGAAAAACATTGAGATCCTATGGGATCTCAAAGAATGAGCTGCTGAGTCCTCAAGGTGGCTATAATCTCTCTTTGGGGGATCCTCCTGGCAAAGGGGAATTTGGAGTTGGCTAATGCATCTACTAACCCATGTTATCACCATATTAATGCTTCTTATGATTGCTCCATGTATTAGCAATTGTCTAACCCATTTTGTCTGCCCAGGTCAACAAGCTACAACATGCAATGCCAGTTCAACAAGGATATAGAAAACTACACCCAACCACAGAAAATATCACTCACTCTTAGATGGACACTGTTATAAGGACTCTGAAGCTTGAGACTAGCAAGAGAGGGAGGCCCAATGCCCCTAGTCATCCCAGCTCAGCAGGAAGTAGCCAGAGAGACCTCAACACCCCTATTCCCAAAGAATTGGGCCTCCCATCTCTTGAGGGGGGAATGTTAGGTAGTTAGAATAGGAAAAAAAATCCAAAATCGCAGCGGCTAAAAGACAAAGAAAGGAAAAGCTTGTGAAAATGGAACGAAAGAAAATCTGAGGATCAGAGTGAGTACCACAGGTGAAACAAACAGACCTCTAGCCCAATTTACATAGGACAGGCTCAGCGGAAGGAGACAAAACATTTTTATAAAAAGAGGAGCCAAGATTGAGCCCCTGTCCTTTTGGGGTCAGCCTGTCTTCAAACCTCCAGGATGTACTATCCTTTGCTCGCCAAATAAAACTGGGCTGTAACAAAGCTGTAACACTGATCTGCCATTTCAAATCTTTGCATTCAGATAGAACCGAGAAAACTACACACTCCCCCGACAGTTGGGAATAAAACAAATATCCATACTGATATAAATAAATGATGTTATAAATAAATTTGGGGAATGAAAATCTTCCCTTACAGATGATTTCCGATGAATAAAGAAGAAAGAGGTGAAATATTAAATCACCAATTGGAATACCACAGTAATAACAGTTGCATGCAAGATCCACCAATGAAAGGTAAAATTAGTGGCTAAAAGTCTAAGTAGGAAGAGTATATCTACGTAACCTCAAAGGTTCTCAACCCAAATTTACTACTAAATGTGGCAGTTTAAAAATATTACCTTAAATTTGAGATGCAGCTTATTTGTGCCCCATTGAGTGCACCGGACTTTGTAACCAGTGTATACACTGGACTTCTAAGCATAGATTGGAAAGGGAAAAATCCTAAAGATAGTGGAGAAACTTGTCAGACACAACCTTAATGAAATAACCAAGGCTAATATAAGTTATGTTGATAATCATGTGTCCCCTCATATACAGGAAGGACACATCCTCTCTGAGATATTTCTAAAAATTTAAAACTTTAGTCCAATCAGGAGAAAATATCAGACAAACTTAAATTCAGGGACAATCTTCAAAATATGTGACCACTATTCTTCAAACATCTATCTGAAGGTAATAAAAGACAAAGACCAAGAAACTATTATAGATAGGATGAGATCAAACAGATGTGATGAATAAACCTACTGTGGTATCCGGGATTGAATCCTAGATCAGTAAAAAGGGCATTAATGGAAAAACGAATAAACTCTGTAGTTTCATTAGAATTGTACCCATATCACTTTCTTAGTTTTGCTAAATGTACCACGGTTTTGCAAAATGTTAACAAGGGAAACTGGGTGAAGAGTACATGGAACCAATCTGAGCAACTTAAAGTTATTTAAAAATTTTAAGCGATGTTGAACAGAAAGTTAACTATATTCTTTTATGAAAAGTTCATCATAAACTAACAGGCTCATGCGATTATACTGTGTTAAAAATGTCATGAGAATGCCCACATAATATATATATATCATTCCAGGGAAAACATAGTTGGTTTGGAGAGATGAGAAAGTGCTTTCTTAAGTTTAATATATGAACAGTTTCGCATATATTAACAATTCTTATTAATACTGAACTGCTAGGTCGCTTTTTTCCTCATTCCAGAGAATAACTCTGCTGCTCACAGATATTTTAGTTTACATAAATTTGCTGTCTAAACTGCTAGAAGATAAGTTTACCAAAACTAAAATAACATTATTCACTTTCATAAATAAAATTCAGGTACCACTTGATGTGTCTAGTCAAAAATGCCTGCTTTGACATACATCTATGGGACATCGACAGAATCCAGGGTTCAGGTAGCAGGAGTGAGGATAACAGATAGTAATCTCTCAGTTTAGTCGATAAGGCAAAAACCTTCCAGCTGATTTCTAGAGTGGGCATGGTGTATATTTGGAAAGATCATCTTAAACATACTCAACAATTTATGTGCCGGAACTCATCCTAAGTGCTTTTACAAGACAAACATCCTGGATCGTCATAAAAACCGTTAGGTACTGTACTACTTTTAGCTTACTTTTACAATTTAGGAGTGAGGCATGCCTTTATAGGTAGAGCCACTTTTTCAAAGCAAACTACCAGGAGCTAAATTCCAGCTCTGCTACCGCACCGCGCCGCACCGCGCCGCTCCCTCCCTCTGCGCATGTGCATCCCCGCCTTCTCCGCCTGGCTCGTCCTTCCGCGGCCTCCAGCCCCTCGTGGGAAACAATCCCTGGCCTCCAGGTCCACGGGCGAGGGAGCTGCGGGTGAGCCCCGGAGGGTGGGGGCGAGGGCCGAGTGGGCTCCGCGCGGCAGGGAGAGCCGGCCGAGGCAGCGGTGCCGGGTGGTGGGTTAGAGCCCCGCGAACACTGCGCGACCCCGGGAGTCTGCAGCGTCTGTAGAACAGGAGGGATGGCAGGCGGGGGCGCCTCTGCCTTAAGGGGCCAGAGTCCCGAGTGGGAACGCGGCCTCTCAGGCTCACTCGGTCTGCAGGTGTTCCGCCCCTCAGCGGAGCGGGCGGCGCTGTCCTGTGGCCGCGGGTGGGGAGTGCGCGTGCGTGAAGTGTGCGCTGGGCCCACGGGCGTGGGGGGGCTGGTAGGAGGTAGGGGTAGAGCGATTGCGCCTGTGTGACATGTTTGTGCGCACTTCACGTAGTGACGTATGCGTTTCTCCTGCGCCAGGCTTACAGGGAGCCGGGAGGCTATAGAAGACCATTGTCTCCTGCAGGGCCCAGAAATAAATGAATTTTCTGGTCCAAATTGCCGCCTAGAGACATGGTTTTCTTATCTGTAAAATGCAGACCTCTATAGCGCTTGCCTCTTTGGGTTGTTTTGAGCGCCCACGTTTTGTCAGCTGCTGTTGTGTTCTATGTAGGCGGCTGGAGCTTGGACCCCTCAGTTAAATCTGTGAAATGGATTGGAAGGGGCTGGACCACCTAGCCACCAAAGCCTTTTCCTGGCTCTGTTAACATTACTCGGATCCTAAGTTATTATTTGTTATATCTTCATTTGTTATTTGTTGTATATAATCATGACACGGTGTCCAGAAGCCATCGAAGGCTGTGTGATGGTGGAAGGTCTGGGACAGATTTAAGAAGAGAGGTGAGCTGGAGATGAGCGGGATGGACACACAGGCTGAGAGGGTAACAGGCAGGAAGCCCAGGGGTCTCCAAACGGAGGAAATAGCCTGCAAGTGTCAGACATTTTATCTCTTAAGCGGCAGGAGGAAACAAATTTAAAAGGTTTCTCTTAAAATTCTGTGTTGCCATAATGGCACCTGGTTTCACTTGAAGTTAACCATTGCCTTTTTCTTATGGAAATGTTTATCTTAAGCTATGCTAATGTACTATGCATTTACCCCAAACTCGGTCTTCAAGTCGCCTTTTGGGCTCAGAACCTACTTGATAAACTAATATGTTATACTCCAATATTGTTCCTCTAATCTATGTAAATGAAACTATTTGTATGGTGCTCTGCCCTTCTTCAAGATTCAAGTTAATCCTTTTATGGCCCAAGATGAACCATTTGGAGCCAAGATTATCCCAAAATGCATCCTATGGGTGAGGGGCCTGGTGCCATTCTAAATTTTGAGACATTCCTTTCTTTCATTAACAGACTGCTGATGACTATGTAACATCTAGCTAAAGACTAGCAGGGGGGATACTCTTTCTGCCCCCTTCTGATGCCTATGTCAGAATCTTTCTCTATCTCCTTTATACTTTAATAAAACTTTGTTACACAAAAGCTCTGAGCGATCAAGCCTCGTCTCTGGCCCCGGATTGAATTCTGATCCTCCGGGGGCCAAAAATCCTGGCGTCATAATTCAACAACAACCTTTCAAGGCTACACAGGAATGTCACCTCTTTAGAAATTTGTGAAGCCATGGTTGGGGTTGAAAGGCTCACCAGCCATAGTTGAAATTCTGTCATTATCCGTCCCTAACACCTCTTCCTCTCCTAACTCTCCATTCACTCCCTCCTGAGGTTAGGTGTCTTCAGCAGGGTTCCATTGTTGATGGCATCTACAGAAATGCCGAGGTTCCTGCTCCCCCTAGCCTCAGACACACAGGATGGTAGTGCAGACAGGTCCTTTTTGGGTTATCAGTTTCTTATTGAAAGATGCAAAAAGAAGTGAGCCCGAGAAGATGACTGGCTCAGATCATGTAGTTTGTTAAGTGACAGAATCACAGTTGAAAGTCAGGTCTGCAGATTCTTGGGCCATAGCCCATTTTGTCATTTTGTTAGGTCAGAGTTAGTTTTTTTATTAAAAGATCCTTTTGAAAATTGTAAGCAGCTTAGAACAAACTTTTTTAAAAAAATAAATCTTGCCTTAAACACCCCCATCCCTTTTTTTCAGAGGTTTCTTTGATTATCTGATCTCATAGGATTAATGGTGTCAGCAAATGAGAGTCAAACAGGACTTAGTGACTAAACAACAACAGTAAGAAGGGGTTTTTACCCCCTAGAACCTCAGTTTTGACAAATCCCTAGTGTATCTTTTAGGTTACTGTTCTGCGTTAAGCATCCTCTCATGTTTTTAATTTTTCTGTGTCACAAAACCTAAATTGGTAATAAATCTTCCCAACCTAGGGATCGAACCCAGGTCTCCAGCATTCTTTATGGACTGAGCCACCAGGGAAACCCGGTAATAAATCAGTAAGAAGCAAAAGTTTACATTCACTCAGTGAAAAGTATCAGGTCTAAGGTCAACATAAATGGGAGCCACATATGAGCAGGTAAGTAAGTGTCTTGTGTGTGGAGGTGTGGAGGCTGGTGAATCCAGAAACTACAGAACAAGCCAAGTTCTTACTTCCTTCTTTCTCCCTCAGCTCTCCCTCCTCCACTAAGAGTGAAAAATGAACAAATCCCAGGTGAGTTTTTTTTTCCCCACTTTATCTAAAATGAGTTTTCTAAAGTTTTTAAAGGTTTATTAAACCATGTGTCAGCTCATTTGTGTTTTTAGCTTCAGTAGCAGATAGTCCTGACTTTTGTTTCTGTATTTCCATTTAAATTTCAACCTAATANTCCCCACTTTATCTAAAATGAGTTTTCTAAAGTTTTTAAAGGTTTATTAAACCATGTGTCAGCTCATTTGTGTTTTTAGCTTCAGTAGCAGATAGTCCTGACTTTTGTTTCTGCATTTCCACTTAAATTTCAACCTAATACATGGAGTCTTGCTCCTTCAATACCTCTCCACCTGAATCATTTCTTGAAAAAGCCACCAAATTGTAGTCAAATCCAGTTGTTGTCTTTGTCTTAGTCTTAGTGGACCCTTTTGCAGCATTTGATACTATTATGTGTCGACTGTTTTGAAAGTCTCCTCTGTTGTTGTCTATGATGCTGTGCTCCTAGTTCTCCCTTTCCTAACTTCTGTGCCTCATAAAGTTGTCTTTGCCTTTTGCCCCAACGTAGCTTATCCCTGGGTTTATTGCTTATCCATTGTTTCTCTGTTCTTAGACAACTGCCCTTCTCAGATACCTATTTTTCCTGACAACTTTTGTCTTTAAAAATTAAAATACTTTAAAATTGTTAGTATATTAACATGGTTTTTAAAAAACGTAAGTGATACAGAGAAAGTAAAAATTCACATCCCTTCCTCTCTGTACCTTAGGCTTCCTCCATGTAGGATTTGTTTTGCATCTAAACTGTGTCTCTTTCACTGAGAGTGAGAGAGGTTTTATTAACAATTATGCTGGAACAACTGGCATATATTGGGACAGTCCCAGATGAACTGCAGTGTATTGTCACTCAGCTATAGGTATACATTATTTCAGGTTTCTTGTTTGTCCTTCCAGTGTTTCTTTATTCAGTTGAAAGAAAGTATGTGCCCTCTTTTATTTAAATGGGAATCTATTATACTTAGGGCTTTTAAAGTTTAGATGCACTTGTACATACCTGGCAACGTCTTAAAATGCAGATTTTGATTCAGTAGATCTGGGTAGGGCCTTGGAAGGTGCATTTCTAATCAGATGGAGCTGATTCTGCTGCTCAGAGAACCACACTAAGTAGTGAGTCTAAACACTGTTTCCCATTCTTTCTCTTTTTGGTTGCTTTTTTCACTTCTTTTTTCAGCTTGTCCCAGGGAATCTTTCTGTAACAGAACATAGATTACTTCTTTCTTTGTTATAATCGCATGGAAATTCAATTCTGAATGTTCCATAGTTTATTAAACTAGTAATTAACTATTTCCAACCTTTTGCTACTACAATGTTTTAATGAATAACTTTGTACATTAGGTTTATTTTGTCATATACATTCCCAGAAATGAGATTAATTCTGTCCTGTAAATTCCCAGAAGTGATATTTGGAAATATATAAATTCCCAAAGGGTTGACTACAATTGATAAACTTGATCTGTTTGGTGGTATAGATACTTTGTATTTACATTGACATTGCATGAGAGTGCGTTTTCTCTGCAGCTTCTCCCATAGAAATAATGTGGTTCACTTTTGGCTTTTGACATCTGATAGGTAAAAATTAGTATTTTATGTAGTTTGCATCTGTAATTATCCTAATGCTCAGTGAGGTTGAAGATTTTTTTTCACGTATCTAAAAGATGTCTTGTTTTTATATTTCTGTGATCTGTTCATATCTTTTACTCATTTTGCTCTTAGGTTTCTGGCTTTTTTTTTTTCTTTTTTTTTTAATGTCTGTTTAACTCTTTGCATGTTAGTGATACTAATGCTTATCTTTCATATAAGTTACAGAGTATTATTTTCTTGTATATCATTTGTCTTCCTAAGTGTTCCTGGTTTCCCTCCCCTCCCCATGCAGGTGTTCTGCTTCAGTATACCACATTTCACTTAGTCATCATGTTTCCTTAGGCTCCCCTCAGCTGTGACAATTTCTCAGATTTTCCTTGTTTTTGATGACCTTGTCAGTTTTGAGGAGTATAAATCAGGTGTTTTGTAGAATGTCCTTCACATGGGAATTGTCTACTGTTTTTCCTATGATTATATTGGGATAATTGTTTTCTTGAAGAAAGACCACAGAGGTAAAATGTCATTTGGTTNATAGTTTATTAAACTAGTAATTAACTATTTCCAACCTTTTGCTACTACAATGTTTTAATGAATAACTTTGTACATTAGGTTTATTTTGTCATATACATTCCCAGAAATGAGATTAATTCTGTCCTGTAAATTCCCAGAAGTGATATTTGGAAATATATAAATTCCCAAAGGGTTGACTACAATTGATAAACTTGATCTGTTTGGTGGTATAGATACTTTGTATTTACATTGACATTGCATGAGAGTGCGTTTTCTCTGCAGCTTCTCCCATAGAAATAATGTGGTTCACTTTTGGCTTTTGACATCTGATAGGTAAAAATTAGTATTTTATGTAGTTTGCATCTGTAATTATCCTAATGCTCAGTGAGGTTGAAGATTTTTTTTCACGTATCTAAAAGATGTCTTGTTTTTATATTTCTGTAATCTGTTCATATCTTTTACTCATTTTGCTCTTAGGTTTCTGGCTTTTTTTTTTTCTTTTTTTTTTAATGTCTGTTTAACTCTTTGCATGTTAGTGATACTAATGCTTATCTTTCATATAAGTTACAGAGTATTATTTTCTTGTATATCATTTGTCTTCCTAAGTGTTCCTGGTTTCCCTCCCCTCCCCATGCAGGTGTTCTGCTTCAGTATACCACATTTCACTTAGTCATCATGTTTCCTTAGGCTCCCCTCAGCTGTGACAATTTCTCAGATTTTCCTTGTTTTTGATGACCTTGTCAGTTTTGAGGAGTATAAATCAGGTGTTTTGTAGAATGTCCTTCACATGGGAATTGTCTACTGTTTTTCCTATGATTATATTGGGGTAATTGTTTTCTTGAAGAAAGACCACAGAGGTAAAATGTCATTTGGTTATGTCTTATCAGGGGTAAATTCTCTCATGACTTTTCACTTTTCAAAAAATGATGTACCGCTGTTGATCACCAGCCTGAAAGTGGTATTAACTTTCTCCACTGTAAAGTTACTCTTTTTTCCCTCTGTTTTCGTAATATACTGTTTGGAAGGAAGTGGGGGCTTATACCACACCTCCTTCTCAGTGGAGTATCCACATAAACTATTAGGCATTCTGCACAGGAGATTTTAATATTTATTAAAACAGTCAGTGTTTAATATCAATATGAACTCATGGCTAGTTATTTTTTTACTTATTATAGTCCAGTACTACCTTGTTCACTTCGTTGCTCAAATTGTTTGTTCCAGCTTGGTTATTAAATAGAGCACTTTCAACAAACCCCATTGTTGTGTTTCTGTACTTTCTGATGCTAGAAGATAGTCCAGGCTCATATTTCCTGCCCTAAAATAAGCCATTTTCCCCTGAAGAGCTCTGCTTCCTTTTATTGGAGCTTGGTGTTAGAAACCAAGATTGGGGGGCTGAGTATGCTATTGGTTTGTAATTCCTTATAGATCCTGTCAGCTGACTGAATAAGAAAATAAATATGTATACTAACACACATCTATGAATATTTCAGTGTGTAACCATCTATATTAAGCTAAGTATTAGTTCACACTAATGTCTCCTGCTGTAATTATTATCACCTGAAACATTCTGACCTTGTCCCTTGCTCGTCTATAACTCCCATTCCAGCATTTTGGCCACCACCATCCTCATTTCATTTACTTAATTGTTCAATTCCAGCATACATGTATAAGTTATTTCAAAGTTACTAACCTATGGACTCTTAGTTCCTTCCAGTTTTTGTTCATTATGAATTAACCTGCTAGAAACATGTGTAGGTTTTTACATAGATACATGTTTTCAAATAGCTAGAGTGTGAAATTAAAAATACTTGATCATATGTTAAGACTTCAGCTTTGTACAAAGTTGAAACTGCCCAATTATTTTACAAAAGTGCTGTATCATTTTATATTTCTAATTATGAATGAGAATTCCTCTTGTTCTGCATCTGGACCTGAAATTGACGTCATTGTTTTAGATTTAATGGTTCTAAAAAATGTGTTATGGTATCTCACTTTTAATTTACATTTCCCTAATACACATAATGGGCTTCCCTGGTGACTCAGTGCAGCAGATGTGGGTTTGATCCTTGGGTAAGAAATATCCCCTGGAGAAGGAGATGGCAGTCCACTGTAGTATTCTTGCCTGGGAAATCCCATGCACAGAGGAGGCTGATGGGCTACAGTCTATGGGGTCACAAAGAGACACAACTTAGTGACTGAACAACAACAATGACAAATGACATTGAGCATTTGTTCATAAATTTATGAACTATCTGTATGTCTTTACTTGACCTATTCACATTTTTTATCCATTTTTTAATTAGGCAATTTATTTTCCTACTATTAAGTTTTCAGAATTCTTTTGTATATTTTAAATGCAACTTTTTAATTAATATATATGTTGCAAATATTTTCTCCCAGTCTATGGCTTGTTCTTTCATTTTCTTAGAAATGACTTTTACAGGGTGAAATATTTTTAATGAAAGCCAATCCATGTATTTTTTTTAAATGGAATGTGATTTTTCTGTTGTATTCAATAACTTTTCATGAAATCCGAGATCACATAGATCTCCTATCTTCTGTATTCTAGAAATTTAATAGTTTTGCATTTTATATCTAGGTCTGTGATTCATTTTTGTTAGCATTTGTATAAAGTGTAAGGTCTACAGGTCTAGGTTCATTTTTTTTGCACAGATGTAGAGTTGTTGAAGCATCATTTGTCAAAAGACTGTCTTTTCTCAATTTAAATGCCTTTGGGGCTTTGTTGAAAATCAGTTGACTAAAACAAACTGATGAATATGACAACAAAGAAACAGACTCACAGATACAGAGAACAAGCTAGTGGTTATCAGTAGACAGAGGGAAGTGGGGAGGAGCATGGTAGTAGGGGGTTCAAAGGTACAAACTGCTGTGTATAAAATAAAAAAGCTATAAAGATATACTGTATAACACAGGACTGTAGTCAATATTATATAACCATTATAAGTGGAATATAGTCTTTACAACTTGTGAATCACTGTGTTGTACACCTAAAACTTACATAGTATTATACATCATCTATACTTTTTTAAATTTCATCAAGTGACTATATTTCAGTGGATCTGTACCTGGACACTCTATTCTGTTCCATTAAGCTATGGGCTTCTTTCACCAATAACGCACTGCCTTGGATATTTGTTGTTGTTTGGTCACTCACAGTACTCAGCTCTCTGCGACCCCATGGGCTGCAGCACCATCTCCCAGAGCTTGCTCAAACTCCTGTCCGTTGAGTCTCTGATGCCATCCAACCATCTCATCTTCTGTTGTCCCCTTCTCCTGCCTTCAATCTTTCCCAGCATCAACATCTTTTCCAGTGAGTCGGTTCTTAGCATCAGACGGTGAAAGTATTGGAGCTTCAGCTTTAGCATCAATCCTTCCAATGAATATTCAGGGTTGATTTCCTTTAGGATTGACTGATCTCCTTGCAGTCCAGGGGACTCTCAAGAGTCTTCTCCAGCACCACAGTTTGAAGGAATCAATTCTTCAGAGCTCAGCCTTTTTTAATGCCGAACTCTCACATCTGTACATGGCTACTGGAAAAGCCGTAGCTTCAACTATATGGACCTTTGTAGGCTAAATAACGTCTCTATTTTTTAATATGCTGTCTAGGTTTGTCATTGCTTTTCTTCCAAGGAGCAAGTATCTTTTAATTTCGTGGCTGCAGTCACCACCCACAGTGATTTTGGAGCCCAAGAAAATAAAGTCTGTCACTGTTTCCATTGTTTCTCCATCTGTTTGCCATAAAGTGATGGGACCGGATGCCATGATCTTCATTTTTTGAGTGTTGAGTTTTAAGCCAGCTTTTTCATTATCCTCTTTCACCTTCATCAAGAGGCTTAATTTCTCTTTGCTTTCTGCCATAAGGGTAGTGTCATCTGCATATCTGAGTTACTGATATTTCTCCCAGTAATCTTGATTTCAGCTTGTGCTTTATCCAGCCCAGCATTTTGCATGATGTAGTCTGCATGTAAGTTAAATAAGCAGGGTGATAATATACAGCTTTGACATACTCCTTTTCCAATTTTGAACCAGTCTGTTGTTCCATGTCCATTCTAACTGTNAGGGCCTTGGAAGGTGCATTTCTAATCAGATGGAGCTGATTCTGCTGCTCAGAGAACCACACTAAGTAGTGAGTCTAAACACTGTTTCCCATTCTTTCTCTTTTTGGTTGCTTTTTTCACTTCTTTTTTCAGCTTGTCCCAGGGAATCTTTCTGTAACAGAACATAGATTACTTCTTTCTTTGTTATAATCGCATGGAAATTCAATTCTGAATGTTCCATAGTTTATTAAACTAGTAATTAACTATTTCCAACCTTTTGCTACTACAATGTTTTAATGAATAACTTTGTACATTAGGTTTATTTTGTCATATACATTCCCAGAAATGAGATTAATTCTGTCCTGTAAATTCCCAGAAGTGATATTTGGAAATATATAAATTCCCAAAGGGTTGACTACAATTGATAAACTTGATCTGTTTGGTGGTATAGATACTTTGTATTTACATTGACATTGCATGAGAGTGCGTTTTCTCTGCAGCTTCTCCCATAGAAATAATGTGGTTCACTTTTGGCTTTTGACATCTGATAGGTAAAAATTAGTATTTTATGTAGTTTGCATCTGTAATTATCCTAATGCTCAGTGAGGTTGAAGATTTTTTTTCACGTATCTAAAAGATGTCTTGTTTTTATATTTCTGTAATCTGTTCATATCTTTTACTCATTTTGCTCTTAGGTTTCTGGCTTTTTTTTTTTCTTTTTTTTTTAATGTCTGTTTAACTCTTTGCATGTTAGTGATACTAATGCTTATCTTTCATATAAGTTACAGAATATTATTTTCTTGTATATCATTTGTCTTCCTAAGTGTTCCTGGTTTCCCTCCCCTCCCCATGCAGGTGTTCTGCTTCAGTATACCACATTTCACTTAGTCATCATGTTTCCTTAGGCTCCCCTCAGCTGTGACAATTTCTCAGATTTTCCTTGTTTTTGATGACCTTGTCAGTTTTGAGGAGTATAAATCAGGTGTTTTGTAGAATGTCCTTCACATGGGAATTGTCTACTGTTTTTCCTATGATTATATTGGGATAATTGTTTTCTTGAAGAAAGACCACAGAGGTAAAATGTCATTTGGTTATGTCTTATCAGGGGTAAATTCTCTCATGACTTTTCACTTTTCAAAAAATGATGTACCGCTGTTGATCACCAGCCTGAAGCTGTGTGGTATTAACTTTCTCCACTGTAAAGTTACTCTTTTTTCCCTCTGTTTTCGTAATATACTGTTTGGAAGGAAGTGGGGGCTTATACCACACCTCCTTCTCAGTGGAGTATCCACATAAACTATTAGGCATTCTGCACAGGAGATTTTAATATTTATTAAAACAGTCAGTGTTTAATATCAATATGAACTCATGGCTAGTTATTTTTTTACTTATTATAGTCCAGTACTACCTTGTTCACTTCGTTGCTCAAATTGTTTGTTCCAGCTTGGTTATTAAATAGAGCACTTTCAACAAACCCCATTGTTGTGTTTCTGTTTGAGTACTTCTTCTATACTTTCTGATGCTAGAAGATAGTCCAGGCTCATATTTCCTGCCCTAAAATAAGCCATTTTCCCCTGAAGAGCTCTGCTTCCTTTTATTGGAGCTTGGTGTTAGAAACCAAGATTGGGGGGCTGAGTATGCTATTGGTTTGTAATTCCTTATTGATCCTATCAGCTGACTGAACAAGAAAATAAATATGTATACTAACACACATCTATGAATATTTCAGTGTGTAACCGTCTATATTAAGCTAAGTATTAGTTCACACTAATGTCTCCTACTGTAATTATTATCGCCTGAAACATTCTGACCTTGTCCCTTGCTTGTCTATAACTCCCATTCCAGCATTTTGGCCACCACCATCCTCATTTCATTTACTTAATTGTTCAATTCCAGCATACGTGTATAAGTTATTTCAAAGTTACTAACCTATGGACTCTTAGTTCCTTCCAGTTTTTGTTCATTATGAATTAAGCTGCTAGAAACATATGTAGGTTTTTACATAGATACATGTTTTCAAATAGCTAGAGTGTGAAATTAAAATACTTGATCATATGTTAAGACTTCAGCTTTGTACAAAGTTGAAACTGCCCAATTATTTTACAAAAGTGCTGTATCATTTTATATTTCTAATTATGAATGAGAATTCCTCTTGTTCTGCATCTGGACCTGAAATTGACGTCATTGTTTTAGATTTAATGGTTCTAAAAAATGTGTTATGGTATCTCACTTTTAATTTACATTTCCCTAATACACATAATGGGCTTCCCTGGTGACTCAGTGCAGCAGATGTGGGTTTGATCCTTGGGTAAGAAATATCCCCTGGAGAAGGAGATGGCAGTCCACTGTAGTATTCTTGCCTGGGAAATCCCATGCACAGAGGAGGCTGATGGGCTACAGTCTATGGGGTCACAAAGAGACACAACTTAGTGACTGAACAACAACAATGACAAATGACATTGAGCATTTGTTCATAAATTTATGAACTATCTGTATGTCTTTACTTGACCTATTCACATTTTTTATCCATTTTTTAATTAGGCAATTTATTTTCCTACTATTAAGTTTTCAGAATTCTTTTGTATATTTTAAATGCAACTTTTTAATTAATATATATGTTGCAAATATTTTCTCCCAGTCTATGGCTTGTTCTTTCATTTTCTTAGAAATGACTTTTACAGGGTAAAATATTTTTAATGAAAGCCAATCCATGTATTTTTTTTAAATGGAATGTGATTTTTCTGTTGTATTCAATAACTTTTCATGAAATCCGAGATCACATAGATCTCCTATCTTCTGTATTCTAGAAATTTAATAGTTTTGCATTTTATATCTAGGTCTGTGATTCATTTTTGTTAGCATTTGTATAAAGTGTAAGGTCTACAGGTCTAGGTTCATTTTTTTTGCACAGATGTAGAGTTGTTGAAGCATCATTTGTCAAAAGACTGTCTTTTCTCAATTTAAATGCCTTTGGGGCTTTGTTGAAAATCAGTTGACTAAAACAAACTGATGAATATGACAACAAAGAAACAGACTCATAGATACAGAGAACAAGCTAGTGGTTATCAGTAGACAGAGGGAAGTGGGGAGGAGCATGGTAGTAGGGGGTTCAAAGGTACAAACTGCTGTGTATAAAATAAAAAAGCTATAAAGATATACTGTATAACACAGGACTGTAGTCAATATTATATAACCATTATAAATGGAATATAGTCTTTACAACTTGTGAATCACTGTGTTGTACACCTAAAACTTACATAGTATTATACATCATCTATACTTTTTTAAATTTCATCAGGTGACTATATTTCAGTGGATCTGTACCTGGACACTATTCTGTTCCATTAAGCTATGGGCTTCTTTCACCAATAACGCACTGTCTTGGATATTTGTTGTTGTTTGGTCACTCAAAGTACTCAGCTCTCTGCGACCCCATGGGCTGCAGCACCATCTCCCAGAGCTTGCTCAAACTCCTGTCCGTTGAGTCTCTGATGCCATCCAACCATCTCATCTTCTGTTGTCCCCTTCTCCTGCCTTCAATCTTTCCCAGCATCAACATCTTTTCCAGTGAGTCGGTTCTTAGCATCAGACGGTGAAAGTATTGGAGCTTCAGCTTTAGCATCAATCCTTCCAATGAATATTCAGGGTTGATTTCCTTTAGGATTGACTGATCTCCTTGCAGTCCAGGGGACTCTCAAGAGTCTTCTCCAGCACCACAGTTTGAAGGAATCAATTCTTCAGAGCTCAGCCTTTTTTAATGCCAAACTCTCACATCTGTACATGGCTACTGGAAAAGCCGTAGCTTCAACTATATGGACCTTTGTAGGCTAAATAACGTCTCTATTTTTTAATATGCTGTCTAGGTTTGTCATTGCTTTTCTTCCAAGGAGCAAGTATCTTTTAATTTCGTGGCTGCAGTCACCACCCACAGTGATTTTGGAGCCCAAGAAAATAAAGTCTGTCACTGTTTCCATTGTTTCTCCATCTATTTGCCATAAAGTGATGGGACCGGATGCCATGATCTTCATTTTTTGAGTGTTGAGTTTTAAGCCAGCTTTTTCATTATCCTCTTTCACCTTCATCAAGAGGCTTAATTTCTCTTTGCTTTCTGCCATAAGGGTAGTGTCATCTGCATATCTGAGTTACTGATATTTCTCCCAGTAATCTTGATTTCAGCTTGTGCTTTATCCAGCCCAGCATTTTGCATGATGTAGTCTGCATGTAAGTTAAATAAGCAGGGTGATAATATACAGCTTTGACTTACTCCTTTTCCAATTTTGAACCAGTCTGTTGTTCCATGTCCATTCTAACTGTTGCTTCCTAACCTATATACAGGTTTCTCAGGAGGCAGGTGAGATGGTCTGGTATTCCCATCTCTTTAAGAATTTTCCACAGTTTGCTGTGATCTACACAGTCAAAGGCTTTAGCATGGTCAATAAAGCAGAAGTAGTATTTTTCTGTAATTCTCTTGCTTTTTTGATGATCCAACAGATGTTGGCAATTTGATCTCCCATTCCCCTGGCCTTTCTAAATCCAGCTTGAACATCTGGTTATTTGTACATGTTATTTGGTAGCTTTGTATAAGTCTTGAAATCAGGTAATGTGTAAATCCTCTTTTTCCTTCTTCCGTATTCCATTGGCTATTCTAGTTGCTTTACCTTTACATATAAACTTTAGAATCATTTTGTCAGCATCTCCAAAATAGCTGGGATTTTTATTTGAATTGCATTGAATTTGTAAATTAAATTGGAAGGAACTGACATCTTAACAATACTGAATTGTCTTGAGTGATGAATATGGACTATCTCTCCCTTTATTTAGATCTTTAATTTCTTCCATCAGTTTTTGTTTTTCTGTATGTTCCTGTAATATACTGTATTAGTTTTATATTTGAGTCCTTTTTTTGGTGGTGGTAGTGTTGTAAATGGTTGTTTTTTTTTTTAATTCAAAATAAGAAATTCCAGTAGTTTATTCTGATATAGGAAAACAGTTGGCTTTTTTATTTTGACCTTGTATCCTATGATGTTGCTATATTTGCTTGTTACTTCCAGGATTTTTATTCTTTTCCTTTTTTCAGAGTCTTTGGGATTTTCTACATAGACAATCATGTTGACTTCAGATAAAGACAGTTTTATTTTTTCTTCCTAATCATCTACCTTTTATTTCAGGTTTTTTTGTTTTGTTTTAGGTCTTTCTGTACTAGCTAGGACTTGAATAATAGTCTTGAAACAGGGCATCCTTGCTCTTTTCCTGCACTTCAGGGAAAAGTGTCATCTCCTAACAGTAAGTATTGAGAGGGTAACAGGCAGGAAGACCAGGGGTCTCCAAATGGAGGAAATAGCCTGCAAGTATCAGATTTTTTTTTTTTTTAATTTCTCTTTTAAGCAGCAGGAGGAAACAAACTAGTGATATATTTTTTCCCCTTCTCTACACAAATTTAAAAAGAGGTTTCTCTTAAAATACTGTGTTGCCATAATGGCACCTGGTTCCACCTGAACTTAACTTTTCTCAAATTTTGAGCTAACAAATACATTTTTCTTATGGAAATGTTTGTCTTAAGCTATGTTAATGTACTATACATTTAACCCAGACTCTGTCTTCAAG